>JAOEHT020125336.1:0-20691 GCA_025448195.2 Parazoanthus atlanticus
TTGAACTGAAGAATATCGTTATAAATGAAAGCAAGTATCCAAAGCTGTTTTAAGACGAACGAACTATGATAATCTTGCCATTTTTTTGTTTGTTTATATACCAGAAACATTGGATGCGCTGATAAACGTTTATAAAATAATAAACAAGGCTGGTAATTATTGTATTACACTATAATTATTTTCTTTTGTTCAATATTCGAATAAACGCCGCAGCCAGGGTGCGGCGTTTATTCGAGGGCGGCGTTTATTAATATTTTGGCTCTCGGGTGCGGCGTTTATTCGAGGGCGGCGTTTATTCGAGGAAATACGGTATCTATTTTTAAGGCTATTAATTTGCAAGATGCACTATTTTTGGTCTCAAAAAATTGTAAATTCCACGTGAATGAAAGATGAGATATATGTATGTTTCTAACATTCTAGTTTGTAAGGTTTATCTCTATGTATATACATGTACTTTTAAAATTTTGATCAGTACTGTATAGCTACACATTTTATGTGTTTCAATTTTCATTCATATTGCGTTACTGAAATGCATGTATTTCGTGTCTTTATTACTTTAATGTTACAGCATGAATTTTGTCAATTGTAGTTTTGAATACTGCAGCTTTGGACAGTACAAAATGTTATCAAATTTGGTATCAAAAAGTCTTTAGAAAGTCAAGACTAAATGTGGAAGTTGCAAAAACCGTATTAATAAACGTGAACTTGTTTTATACATGTAGATAGCCTTGATACCTTCATTGTTTTTATCCATGAAGCTAAGAAATTGGATATCTACTTGACATCCTCATTTGATATCTACTTGCGTTCTTGTTACACTATTAAACTTTTTTTTCAGTTCTGTTCGTAGTGATAAGACATGGCTAGTCATTGTAGTCTGAATAGTACACTTTATGTACAGGTACACCTTTCACTTCCGGGGTTGTGGATGGTCGGTACCTAATGGACATCTTTGGGACTGTGACGACCAAGAATGGATTGTGGCGATGGACAGCCTTTTCACTAAGATATTTGGCTCTGATTTTTTTACTTACTACTACGACAAACGCGTTTGCAGCATTGAAGAGCCCCTATACCAATACGATCATGAGGACTGGGAGAAAAACTATCCATCAGTTGCTGCTACTTTGACGTCCGAGGTTAAACCCAAACTAGATAAACCAGAGGCACAAAGTCAAATTCCATATCCGAATCACTTCCGCAGTAAGATCATCATTATTTTTTCTACGAGTTAGTGCTTATTTAATACGTTGAGTTATTTCTTATTACAAACTTTCCAGGAGCAGACATGCATGCACAGCCCCTCTCAAAATATTGATACATTTTTCTAAAAAGAAAAGTCAGTGTGAGAAATAGTGCCCTTCTTTCTTTTGCTTTACCCGGCCCTCCTCAGTTTAAGCAATACATTTTGAATATTGTTTTCATATGTTGTACTTGCTCTATTAAAATTTTCTCAACAGAACGTGACAGTGGGAAAGCTGAAAGTTGTTTGTACCCTGATCTGAAACTGTGCTTCAAACGTGATGCAACACGCGGTGAATTGTCTGCTTTGACACTTCCTCCAGTCTTCGCCATTCCAAGGAATAGCCTGGAAGTTATCGCTGACCCACAACAGATTCTAAATCCGTTGGCTCTTTCCTTCCGTCCTCCAGAAGCTATCGTTCTTTCTTGTCGTAAATTACTCACCGAAGCAAAGGAAGATAGTGGCTACGATGATGATGATGATGACTGCGTTGGTAAGGTGTTGGCAGTGAGGCTCGGCGACATAGGTAACCTCCGTTCTATATTTTTTATGCAAGGCGGGTGTGGGATAGGGTGGGAAATATCGCAGTATTTGTTGTCTCTCAGCCGTCAAACGACATTTAAAAGGAAATGCCGGATTGTTCAATTTACATTCAAAATGTTGATAGCCAGACCCATTCTTAGTACGAAATAAGTTATCAAACAAAGGAGAAAGTTAGTTAAGAATCTTCTTTCAACCAAAGTAAGCCTAGTTTGCTGTTGATCAAAATATCCTAATTTACATGAGAATCTTTTTCAGCGTAACTACTGACTCGAAACACCTTCAGTAGAAAGAAAATAACTTTAGAAAACAAGGGTAATATGGAATGCACCAGAGACTGAAGGTCGTAAAGTTGCCTGCGTGGAAAAAGAGTCTTCAATGTTTGCTTTATTTAAGCTCGTTGAACCTTACCAATACTAGCAGTGTACACACTGATTTGTTAATTTTGCCTTATCAAGCTGATTATTTCTGGCAACTTATGACCGTTTCTACAGGAAACTGTTCACAGGGCGTTCTGGATCTTTGGCCTAAAGCTTGTGAGGTGCGTCATGTCCAACTGCAGGTAACGGCAGAAAGTAACTGGCTTGATGAAGCAATCAAACGAGGGATACCCTTGCAACAGGTTGAAGTTGTGCGGAAGCAATTGCTGCAGTTACGTCCTGGTCAAGTGATGCTAAAATCTACTGAGATGTACATTGATGCAACTGATTTTGCCTCGCTTGCCTGTGAAAGGTATGTTACTGGTTTCTGTATCAGTGTAATTTGCGCAAAGTTCTTAGAGGCAACAGAAACAGGCAACTCCAACCTGATGCTTCCAAGTACGGCACTAACTTGGGCCTTGGCTCCTTCGGCAGATGAAGAAAGCCTACAAAGAAAGCTCAAGTTATACACTACAGACGTCATCCCACAACAGCTGAGAAAGATTCTGATCCCTATCCATGTGCGATCGTGTCATTGGGGTCTGTTGTACCTTGATGTTTCGAGAAAGCGAATGTTCTATGACGACAGACTTCGTTGGGAACCCCCCGCGAATGTCGAAGCAGCTGCAAGAAAGATTGTCAGTGGCCTTTATAGGATTTTAGACGAAGTAAACTCCCTCGTCTGTGAAGACTGGGATTTCAGCATTCGTAGATTTGGAATGCCTCCACAACCGAGTGAAGGTGATGGTTCAGCCAGCTGCGGAGTTGGTGTTATACTAGCAGCCAGAGATATCTTAACAAGTAAGTCGGAAACCCAAAGCTTTGAGTGGCGGTTTGGAGATATGCGTAGGCACCGTATTGAATTGATGTATCACCTCACTGTTTGGAGCCGAGATTGACTCGAGAATAAGATGGTAGCCACAGGGCTTTCGGAGGTGCTAAGATAACCAAAATGAATCTGCTAAACCACCAGTGACGGCTTTAAAATCTGAACATTGTCATATGATAGAATGGACTGACCTTTTTGCGATTAGTTTTGTTTGCCAATTAAATATCCCTCATGCTTGCTAGGTGTTGTCGCCCGAAAGCAGCAGAGTTACTAGGTGATTCGCCCGTAAACCTGTTAAAGGGGAAGTTATATGTTTTGCCACCATAAAAACTCAGTGATGCGTCTCAGATAGACCACTTTCAAAGTTACGCGGTTATCCCGTAGGGCATAGAGAAAGTGGGGTACTTTGGAAGTGGTCTGTTGGCATTTGAAGCCGCAATAGCCTCTCCTGAATAAGTTAGATCTGCAACCTTCACGAGGTGGTGGTGTTGACTATCCCTTAACGTTTGTGCGTGGGATACGACAAATGCAGGCTGGCGCTAGTAAACTGTGGTTAGTGAAATCTTCGGCCATGTTGTCACGTTTTCCGTCTCCTTGCTCATTTGATTGAAAGTAAAGTAATATAGCTTTATTATTTTAAGACGCAATAAAAAATGTAGGCGCGTTTACTATTTGAGAGATTTAAAATAGCAAAAGTTGTAAATTTGATGATATAATAGATGACATTCACGGTCAAAATGAAGTAACCCCTTTGTGCTTTCCAGGTGTTGTCGCCCGAAAGCAGCGGATTTACCAGGTGTTGTCGCCCGTAAATCTGTGGAAAACGACATTTTGAATCCTTTGAGTTTTAACTTAACTTTTATGTTTTCAGTAAATCGAAAAAATAGTGTTAAATTCGTGAATTACTTGAACATGACATTACTATAAACTCTAGCTAAAAATAAAGGCTACCCTTTGTGCTTTCGCCCGTAAATCCGTGGTAGACGACATTTTCAAGCTATGAGTATTGAAAAATTGTTGCGTTTTCCCATTTATTTTTTCTCTCGAACTGACTTTACCGTAAAGAGTGTAGGTTTTGAATTTCTTATTTCTATACACAACGACATTTATTTTTAAAAGGTGGTGTCATTTTTTACAAGTACGAAATCTTGCTTCAGTTCGTAACTATTTGTAGACAAAGGCACAAAAGAAGCATGTTTGCAATAAGAATGTGGTTTTATGAAAGTCATGGCCAAAGAGATGTCTATGAATTCGTTGTGCGTATGAAAGTTAGTTGGCTTGACAAAGATCGAATTATCTGTTTTTATAAGCTGCGAACTAAAATTATTTTTTTATTTCCTTTGACAGCCTGATATTTTAAGCGAAAGATACTTTTTCGTTTGGCCGCCTCCAATGCTGCAATCGGATTTTCGATGAGCGCTGGATCCGCTTCAGCGTCGATCTCCATTTCGTTTATGAAGGCAGTCTTCCTTTTCAGGCAGGTAACCTGTTCTGCGAACATCTCAACAACTGCATCTAACTCGAAGATCTTGTAAACATAGCGGATGGTATTCGTCGATATCGATATCAGTGGCTGCCGCAGATGTCGTGTACGCCTCACACTGTGAAGTGGGACCCCAAGCTTCCAAATCATGTGGTAAAAGTACCTCTTCGGCGTTTGGTTCACTTCAATACGAAACCAGCGTCCTATTTGTGTGAAAGAAAGATTTCCTTTATGTAAATCGGTGTTTCAAAAATTAGATCTATGTGAACTACATGTAAAGTTTTTTCCCACCACAAACCAACCGTTTTTGTAGTAATTGAAAGGCAAAAGGAAATATTGCTGGAAGTCTAGTTTTTAGAAAAACCATGGTTTCTCTAGCGTTGTTTTGATTTGTATGTTTTTTGCCGAAAGTTTGGATGGAAATGTGCTGTGAACGGTTGAAACCAGTAAAAAAATTTACGGCTACATTGCTTTTATACTGATTATATACACACTGACACACCAAGTTGGTGAATCTCGACTGCATTAATTTAAGCTCCGGGTTAATACAAAATGGCTGTGGAGGAGGGGAAGGTGCCGTTTATGGGGAGGTAGGGAGGGGGTAAATTTTGGGATGGCCGCCGTTGCATTGTGAACATTAGGTCAATGTTGCCGATCTTCTCGAGAGACTGAAAAAGGAATCATGCTGAGGAACCTAATTGTCCATCCGATCCCAACTACCTTGTTGCCAAAACGGCCTGAGTTGAAGTATTTTGCCCTTGTATATCTTTGGTCGAAAAGTATACAAACGTGCCTTTAGAATAAAAGTAAATCAACGTCCATATCTCACACTGAGAATATCATGCCGGAAATCAAATGATATCAGTATGGGGAAACATATTTTTAAGTTAGTGTAGATAAACTACGATATTTTTACAGACATATACAGTCAGAATTATTGCTTAAGCCTAAAATAATCACTTTATATTTCCATTTAGCACTATTGTGATTAGACACTGAAAAGTCGCATGGGGAGTATTTAATAAAGTTTAATATTATTATAAGGCCGCAAACAGCTGTTCTTACCGCAAGCTCAACATGTAATTCTTATGGTTCAAAACGTAACCCGCGAATATTCACTGACCTGGAAATTTGTGGTGATGAGCACCGTTGACTCGCTCCGTGACGCCACTCAACCACTCCAGATAGTCGTTGTTGGGACCTGGCAGCTCTCTTGATTGAGGAACATTTACTTCGGCGCCGCCAGGAAAATAAAATGTTGTTTCTCCACCAGCGATGCCGTGTTTGAAAATACGATGTTTCGATAAACTTCGATAGTTCATAAATTTTTTGTTACAACGATCACAGACTGTTGAACAAGCCATAGAACAGCAAATTATCGCACGTGTTCACAGAGACATTTGACTCGGTGGTATTTAAAACGGAACACGTCATTTCCTTTTCCGACCGTAAAGAGAACAATGCTCCACTTCAGGAAAGTATACTGATTTATTTTAGATCGCTCTCATAGACTAGAAAGTATCTCGTGCGTCTTCAGTTGATTGGTAATTCTCACCGTTTACTACATTTTTAATCTGTCCAAGCCGAAATAACCTGTTATTTAGATAAATTTAAGACGTTTGCGAACAATTATCCAGCATGGAAAATACCTACCGTGATAGCAGGCCAAGAAAGGAGCGTTTTAGACGCCACAACAAAGAGGAAAGAAGGACTGAGAAGAGAAAGTATAGACTTAAGAAACGAAGAGCAGCGAGAGAACGAAGAGAGGAAGAGAAGCGAGCAAAGATGGTCGATCACGTTTCGTTAGTGAGGAAAAAACGAATCCAGCTCGAAACCGGCCTTGTTCCCAAAAGAGACCTCAATCAATTGAGTGGCCGCGGGGCTATGATGTTGGAGCTTGCACAAAGAAAACGAAAAGCGTGCGCACCCACAAAGCTTTCGCCAATTGCTGCCAAGAAAGCTGTGTTGGAAAAGCCAGCAAAAAACCGAGAAGAGCCTACCAGTACCAACAGTCCAACAAGGTACGTAGAGCCAACACAGCGGCCACGTCAGAAAGTCCTCCCTAGTGTTCTCAGAGAGGACGTGGACCTGGAGAGTGGCATAAAAATCGGAAGTGGCAGATATGGACAGTGCATCAAAACTTTTTATCGGGGAAACTTGCCAGTTGTTGTCAAGCGGTTCCGTTCCCACGTGAAAAAAGAGGATGTCTTGAACGAAGCAGGGGCAATACTGTCTTTGCAAACAGAAGAGCACCATCCATGTCTACCCTTGCTGCTTGGTGTCAGTTTGAATTGTCGACCTTTTATCATGGTGACACAGTTTTACGGCGACGAAAGTAAGAGCTACACCCTTGCGAATGCTGTTCGTGTGCCGCTCTTTCAGAGTTTCAGCGAATGGATTGGGGTTTTTGAAAGCCTTTCCCGAACATTGTCGTATGTTCACAGCAAGCAGTGGCTGCACAATGATATAAAGCAGAACAACGTGATATGCCACTATGCCAGAGGAAAATGGGGAATAATTCTCATTGACTTTGGCAAGGCAATACGTATTGCCGATGCCAAGCCGTCAGGTAGAGCGAGGGATCACACTAAGTATCCGTGGGTAGCGCCTGAAGTGATCACCGCCAAGGTAAAGCCGACAACAGCCAGCGATGTTTACTCATTGGGTTATGTATTTAAATACGTCTTGGGTCACCTAAAAGAAAGTTCTTCGCAATATTTGAAAACCGCCATTAGCGAATGTATGAACAAAGATCCACTGAAAAGGCCGTCCACACATAGTGTCGCCCAGTCTCTCGCCAGACTACATTAAGTAACATTTAAAACAGCTGCGACTGCATCGCGGACAGAGTTTTTGAAAGTTGAATTTAGTCTGGAAACGGTATAAATATCTTGTGGTACACTCTTTTTTTGTTAGTGTTGGGTGTGCAGTTGTTATTTCCATTCGTACAAACCAACCGGAAGAACGAATACTCTTTCTTTGAATTCGCCGCTACCCCAGCTTTAAAACAAACTTGTACGTGCACGAAACTAAAGGCGATGTTGCACTTATGAACGTTAGCCGAGAAACAAAATTATTTGTGCAGTATCATACCCTGGATATGCAGTACTCGCTCAAATCGAAACATTCATATCAAAATAAACTGCGATCGGCCTCACGCTTCGCAGTTTTTCGATTTGAATGGTATTGCCTCGGGTACCCAGGGTAGCAGTATCCAAATTAAAAGTTCTTCGCCTTCCTCAGCCTCGGTATGTTCTTGGCATTTACTTAAATTTTGGGCATTTTTCAGCCTCATGTTTTTATCAAGAAGGTTCTTATAAAAAAGAGTGTATTCACGTGAATTTGTAGGTTTTCAATCACTATCTCCGATTTGCTATTTATCGCAGAATCGAAACGCTCTGCTAATCTATAATTTCCATGTAAACAGGTTGGGTTCATCTTTGATAAACTGCGGTGATTGATCAATTTCTTTATTCTCATAACCAAACAACTTATTTTGTGTGGATAATGTAAGGAGAATTAGTAAAATTTATGGCTCGTTGAAAGATACATTTACAGTTACCTTTTTATGTGACTAGTATTCACCAAGAAATATTTTGCTGTTTTATGTTTATATTAATATAGACTGAATTCGGGAAAGGCTCTTAAGAAATAAGAGAACTGAGAAGTTCAGGTAATAATTTGTTCGACGTTTGTAGATGTTCATTCGAATCCTATTTCTGTTTATGCTTCTTCAGCGGCTCTCAGTTTTGATATTAACGTATCGATGGTAACATAAACAATGGCGAAACGCTCTTCCATACCGTATTAAAAACGCTGGCAATTTTCATAATTTGACGTTTTCACAGTTTAATTGCAAGAGTATCGTCAAACCACGGAGCGTTGGGCCGCAAGGTGATAGAACGAGAGCATTCTGGTGCATGTTTATCGATAAGTTCTGCAAGAACAGCATTGTACTGGTCCGCAAGTAGATTTACGTTGCTTAAGGTAACTGCAGGCATATGAAGATCAGAGTCTAAGATATCCTCCCTCCACGCTTCCATATCTATATCACGGAACTTCCGGAAAACGACCTGCGACTTAGTAGCTCTGGGTCTTGTAAAACTGAGCAACAGTGCAGAGGACAGCATCATGATCGGAGGGAAGACCAGACCAAGCAGAAAAGGCTGACAGTACATTGTCAACTTGTCTGTCATTAATTAGGTCTAGTGTGTGACCACAACGATGCGTGGGAAATGTGACATGTTGTTTCAAGCCAGCCGAATCCAACAAATCGCGGAAAGCAAATGCATGGTAGCATCAGAAACATCCATATGGAAGTTAAAGTCACCGTTTATCAGCAGATAGCCAGGTGCTAAGTTCACTGTTTCAAGGAGTAGTGAAAATTCTTCGAAGAACGTAGCGGTAGTAGCACGATTCTTTTTCGATCTTGTTGGTCTATAAACGGTGACAAGTCTGATAGAAGAGCGAGAGTCCCGGCCGATTGTTAAATCCATACATTCCATCGATGAGAAGGAGGGCGTGTCGTTTTTGTGAACATTAAAGCCTTTTCGGAGAAATACGCCAGTTCTGCCACCAGCTCTGTTAGGTCTTGGGATATGATAAAAATCGAAATCCGTTAGGGTGTTTAATATTTCTGCGATAAAGTTGTTGTTTTGAAAATCAATATCAGATTGCCAGGTCTCAGTAACTGCAAGGATGTCTAAATCTTTGATATGATTAGGTCGCAAATATTAGCAGACTTGTTGTTTACAGAATTAGCATTCCATGTGGCGAACTTAATGAGCGATGAGCGATTTTGAGATGGTTTCGTAATGTTTACATCAACGAGGTTCAGCGGCTTTCGTCTATTGTGTGTTGGTGTTTTGTTCTGATTGTTCGATCTCTTTGTATTCGTACTAAAAACAATAGAGTTGGAGCTATTTCTATACACAATAGATTTCGTTCGTGGTCGCCGGTGTGTAACGAGGACTTTAATTTTTGATTTGTTTTGTTCCATCTTCTTCTCTTGAACTCGTTTTCCAGCTTTCGATCTTCTGTACATTCCCTTTCTCGAACTGTGAAGTACTGGTTTGAATTTGTACTGGTGATTAAGTAATAGATGTATGGGCTGCGCTCTGTTGACCACTGGACGCCGGTGGTGAAATTGCTTGATTTTTAGAGTTGCGACGCCCGAGATAACTGCTTCATTAGCATATGGCGTCCTTATCAGTGGAAATGGCGATGTTCTTGTAGCAGGATTTGCTGATTTCCAGCCCGGGTTCGGGTGCACGTCTATGCAGATTATAAGATCAGGTACGCAGCTCCGTTCCGGAGATGCCAAATAAGTGTATCCATGTCTTGTCCACTTGCAAATAGCGAAACGAATCTGTGGGTTCTAGTTAACTTTCTTTCTGCACACCATGACCAAGTTGAGATAAAGCACTAAAGTTGGTTGATCCGTCGAATATGGTTCTGTGTTGCACATCCACGAAAGAATCATTATAGTATTTTCCATTAATGAGCATCTTTTCACGTCTTAGTACTTGCTAACGATACGAAACACTGGTAAAACATCAAGAATTAGAAAATACGATAAGATAAAAATCGTGGTTGCCATAACGGCGCATAAATTACATATGTAATTTATGATGTTTTCACTGTTTTTATGAATTGCACTGACGTTACTATGACAGGGAGTAATTCTGATTTTCCTTTCCCTCCCCTTACGACAAATGTTGTATGTTCCTTTTTCCAGTTATATGTTTCATTTTATTTTTATTTACTGACGACTAGGAATCTGGCTGAGAACCGAATTTCATCAATACAAAATGGAACATTTGTTGGTTTGCCATCGCTTCAATACCTGTAAGTATTAATTAAGTTTCAATATTAATAATAATAATAATAATAATAAATAATAATAATAATAAAGTAATGATAATGATAATAATAATGATAATGATAATGAAAACATGAAACAATAAAGCAAAAGTTTTGCATAATTTTTTAGATTGTAACATTTTAAAATAGATTTGTATTGTAATATTAGATTTCAGTTTTTATAGTTTATTGTAAAGTTGCAATGAAAGCGCCTTTGATCGTATTTAAACGTTAATTTGCGCAATATAAATAATAAATTATTATTATTATTATTATTACTATTATTATTATATAATCTTCAATTTCCCTCAAAAACAGCATATGCAAAGACACGAATTTAACTGACAAACTAGCTCTTTGAAATCCTTTTTCTCATATTTTCGTGTTCAATCCAGAAAAAATCATTATAAAACAACCTTTCTCCTTTAATAATATCCAAATCGTTTTGAAGAAATCGTTAAAGACGAGCCGGACTAGCTCATTTTGAACAAGCAACTTCGATGAATCAGCCATGATGCACAGTTCAATCCCACTGCATCATGGGAAATCTGTAATATTTTCGCGCATAAGAGCCCCCCGCCATCCATTTTCAATTTTAGTATATGTCTCGAACCATGTTTGCATTCTGCCCTAACACCTGCCCAGACATTTTTAATTTTCAGTCAAACTTCCAGAAATAGAGAATGCAGCCTGGTGAGACCTGACATATTTGCTAAACTGGCCCCTTGTCCGTGAAAGACAAATTGTTGGTTGCTAAAAACACAATTCCAACATTTATGCCATTTTCACAGGGCCATAAAACAGTTATTTTTAAATAATTTAATTTTTAAATCTTAAAAGATTGGCAAGGATTAAGCCTTCTCAGCCCTTTATGATGAGCTCAGGCCCCAGCTAATTGACAAAAATGGAGCAAGTTTAGGCAATTTGTTCACAAATTTGTCACCTTCTTGCCAACTTTCTGCCGTTCAGAATTTAATCAGAAAAAAGGCGGGCAGTGTCACGTGATCAACTTTCATAGCACATAATAATTGTATCTCATACCCACTACCAGAGGTTTTATCCATGAAGAAATAAGAGATGAAAGAGACCCCCACCCCCTCCCCAAAATGGCGTTTTTAATTGTTTTTTCATAAATTTGCTTGTGTGGAAGACCCCTTAAAAGAGAAAAACATCTTTGGGTTAAAAACTAGAAAAAGGTCTTTAAAAGGGGTCTATGACAATGATAATAATAATAATAATGATGATGATGATAATAATAATAATAATAATAATAATAATAATAATAGTAATAATAATAATAAAACCCCCGAAAATAATAAGTATTTATTATCTCTTTATTAATGGGTCAACTGAAATTGCTCCTATTCGATTAATACTAAAAGTTAATTTAAGTAAAAAGGTTTTTTTTTTACTTCGCCTGCCCTTTCTCCGTGACGTATCTATCACTAATAACAGTTCTTACTTATTAGTCGTCTGTATAATAACCATATATCGAAAATACAGACCGGAGCCTTCGTTGGAATACCATCTCTAGAGCAACTGTAAGTATGTCTGCTGTGATGTTCTGGGTAATAATCTGTATTAATCGAAAACACAACCCAGACCCTTCCGTGGACTGTAATCTATAAAGATGATGATGATGGTGATGATGATAAACATTATTTTAAATGAGTAACACTATCACTAAGATTATCATATAATGGTCCTTAAACAAAATACAGTAAAACTTAAAATGTATTACAGATTATGCTAAGTTTCTAAAATAAGATCTTACAAAACTATACCATACGCCATCATCCCCATTCCAACTCAAAACATAATACCAATACTCTTAAAGTCTTATAACTTATTTCCCGAGCTCCGCCAAATGCAAAAAGTATTTAAGGTTTAAAAGTTAAAATGAGATCTAACAATTAAAACGAGTTCTAAGTTTGATTTGTAGCTTTGGAATTAGTTATCCATTAATCGATTAATTAATTCTGCTAAAACGTAATTGCGGTCTAGATGTTATGTACATTTTCTCAAATACTTCTTCAAATATAGTAAAATACCTTTAGTCCCCATATGAAGATGTTGTAATTGCAAAGATATTTGAAAAAACGAGTTTTTCGTTATAAAAAGTAGTTTTTCGGCACTGATGTTACTTTATGACGGCGACAAAAAACAAAATGTTGCTGGGCCAGATATAAACTTTTTTTTTAAAAAATACCGTGAGTATTGCTTTTTGTAACAAACTATTCAAATATAGAGGTACTACGACCGGAAAAAGGTTCGATATTTTACAATTTTAACTCGTGTAGAAAATATTTAGAAATATCCAACTTCAGGTACCCAGTCTGGTTATTTCTAATTGTTTTGCGGAAGGTCAACAGTCAAATCTCGCAAATAAGTAAAACTGTTGACTTCAAGAATGGAAACTCCTAACAAAGATGGCGGCGTCACAACGTAGTTCTCCACATTTTCTTAGAAGTATTAGAAGAAACAAAACAATAACTTGGAGATGTATAAGCAGTTTGGCTGACAAAAAACCCCTGTAGACTAAAATATTTCATGTTATTTTATATTCCCAAATCAACCTTAGTCCTGACCCTTTAATACCACCTTAACTTGTTCGTAGAAAGATTTTTTTCGCGACCACTAGGCTATAGAGCCAAATCCAAATCGACAACATGGCAAGAAGTTCTTAGAAGTGCGAAATTTGTGTTAAAATACTAAATAAATCGTATATTTAGAAGAAGAGTGATAACTTATGCTACTGCATTCATAGTTGACGAAAGGATTAGCAAACTGTGGAAAAACGACTTGCTCTTCCTGATATTATAGTTACGCAAACTCATTGCAGTGAAGAAAGGTTTCATTTTTCTTACCTTTTTCAGCACGAACTTAATTTCTCGAATACAACTTTGTTGTATTTCAGGAGTAGTTATTTTTGCGTCCTTATGGAAAATGTAAAAAGCTCAATGTTGTTAGATTTGGCGATTCCCAACTTTAAATTCTACGAGGATTAAATTTCGTATCTTTTTGAAATCGCGAAAATTCAAAAATTTAGTAGGCGCTAAATTAGGTCAAAATAAAGTACTATATGTCAAGCAGTTGGGTTTTGTCACTTAAATCATAGCGGCCAATGATAAAAAAGGCTTAAATAATTATAACAGAAAGGTCAGTGTGATCAAGCCAGGACCCTTTACTTGTATCTCCAAAAAGTTGCTTTAGTTGTTTGCTTAGAATAATTATTCAGCCGCAATTTTAAGGAAAGGAACGCTGTGAGTTCAAACATTTACAACCAAAGATTTTGTCCCAATAGCAATCTTGATGGCAATCTGCTTTCTTGTACCTGTGACTTGGCTAAAGCCTTGCGGGAAGTTGTTTCTACTGTTACACTAAAAGGCAAATGTAACAAATTGACGACAGGCTCTTCGCATGGCCTACAGCAGTTCAGAAGCAGTCCACTTGATCAGTGCAGCAAGTTTCTTCAGTCCATTGGCTACAACACTTGATAGTTTCTTTTCTTGTTTGAAACTGTCTCTGTGCTCAACAGCTAGCCGTGTATAGATCATTTTCAAGCAAAATACTCAGTGTCCAAGAAAAAAAACTGATAATAAAAAACTATTTTTAATATTTTGTACAACGAGCAGGAAATACATAAAAAATATCCGACTTTTTGGAGCAACGGCTTTCTTTGTAATTCAGCTATTGAAAAAATTATATTTGAAAATTTACTGTTAATTGTATCTGGCGACCATTTGTAGACCAAGATGGCGATCTTTGGTAGACCAATATGGCGGCCATTGGTAGACCAAGATGGCGATATTTGGTACCAAGATGGCGGCCATTTGCAGACCAAGATGGTGGTTATTGGTAGACCAAGATGGTGGTTATTGGTAGACCGAGATGATGGACAAAAACACAATCTATAAATTAAGTTGTTTTTCTAATCAAAATGTTTGGGTTCACTTGAAACACCTTGGTTGTCACTTTTACAGTTTTATCAAGATGTAAAATTTTAGTTTTGACAAAGTATGAGGACTTTCATGACATTAAGATATATGCTGAGTCAGAATGCCACAAAATTCAAGATACAGTAACTCAAAAAAGAATATTCGTATCGACGTTAAATTTGTAAGGAATATCTTTGATGCTGATATCTTAATCTTTTCAAAAGAACGACATTACCGAACTTGTGTTGTAAGTTTTAGAATATTAGACGTCATCTGAAAACGATCTATTGGGAAAACTAATAACTGTGTCTCATTGTGTATTTTAAGTCTTTTGTCAGACATCCAGCTCTATCAAGACAAAGTTAATAGGCGAATAGTTTACTTAATGTATTTGGTTGTTTTTCACTACTTGGAAGATGTTTCATCGCTCAATGCAATTGTTACCCAAAAAGGTTGTTGATCACTTCCTTATCTCATCTGTTGACAGCGCCTGCTGGCAGTGCAACCCAATTCTTCAATAATTGATGTCGTACTATGCTCCCTTCCTCCTTCTCCTTTCCACAGATCATTCCTCTTCCGCTTTCTCAACTGAATGCATCCTCTCATTAAGCCAAGAGCCTTGGTATTAGGAGATTTAGCTAGACTTCAAAGTTTTAGGGCGCAGATTAAATTCTCGTGATTCAATGTCTATACAATTGTCAAATTGAGAATATTAAATAGTACTTCAAGAGGATTTTTCAAATGCCGACCTTTTAGCATGTATTTTTATCACAGCGGAAAAACCAACGACAGAACTGTTGACAACTCTACCCTCTACAATGGAGCAGTTGGCAACTCTGCCCTCTACAACGGAGCAGTTGACAACTCTAGCCTCTACAACGGAACAGTTGACAACTCTACCCTCTACAACGGATCAGTTGACAACTTTACCCGCTACGACGGAGCAGTTGACAACTTTACCCTCTACAACGGAGAAGTTGACAACTTTAGTCTCTACAACGGAGCAGTTGACAACTCTAGCCTCTACAACGGAGCAGTTGACAACTCTACCCGCTACAACGGAGAAGTTGACAACTCTACCCTCTACAACGGAGAAGTTGACAACTCTAGTCTCTACAATGGAGAAGTTGACAACTCTACCTTCTACAACGGAGCAGTTGACAACTCTAGCCTCTACTACGGAGCAGTTGACAACTCTAACTTCTACAACGGAGCAGTTGTCAACTCTACCCTCTACAACGGAGCAGTTGACAACTCTAGCCTCCACAACGGAGCTTTTGACAACTTTGCCCATCTCCACAACTACCAAGACATTCAACGCAAGCCCGAGTCCATCAACACAATGTTAGTAATGAATCAATCACAAAATGTATTCAACTTTCAAATGTAGACACGATTATTACATTTTGTGGCGTGACAACCATATATGGTCTTTTGAGTAGAAATATGTGTTACAGATTGCTTCCTAAGCTGGGCAGCTACATTTTTCTTGGCCTAAACAGTATGTGTAGCTGTCCAAGTTAACACATGACTGGGACAGTTTAAAAACATTATCCAATATCGTTTGTAGGGGACTTTTAGTGAACAATATAGTTAGTGTTGTAGTTGGCCAGTTGGAATAGAAAGATGTTTCTATAGAGCGTAACTACAAAGGCAAATGGCTTAGAGAAGTAGGACATACATTTCGTGCAAGACTCTGTTATGCGTGCGTGTGTATATATGTGTGTCTGTCCGTCTGTCTGCATGTATGTATGTATGTATGTATGTATGTATGCAAGTGTATGTGAACGTTGGTTCAATCCATATGATCTCGGCTTGCTAACCAAAAGTTCTCAGTTCAATTCGTGGTCTGGCCGTTGTGTGACCTTCTTTCGCCGCACGGTCCTTCGACTGGGACGTGGAGCCGTTGGTTTTATCGGCTCCAAGTTTGTTTGTTTTTAACTGTTACTGGATTCCGATTCCTGGATACCGATTCCTGTAGTACTGTCCGTTGTGCGACCTTCTTTTGCCGCACCGTCCTTGGACTGGGACGTTGAGCCGTTGGTCCCGTCGGCTCCAGGTTTGTTAGTTCTTAACTGTTACTGGATTCCGATTCCTGGATACCGATTCCTGTGGTTCTGTCCGTTGTGTGACCTTCTTTTGCCGCACCGTCCTTGGACTGGGACGTTGGTCTAGTCGGCTCCAGGTTTGTTAGTTTCTAACTGTTACTGGATACCGATTCCTGTAGTTCTGTCCGTTGTGTAACCTTGTTTTGCCGCACCGTCCTTGGACTGGGACGTTGGTCTAGTCGGCTCCAGGTTTGTTATTTCTAAACTGTTACGGGATACCGACATCAAAATAGAGTCGAATTTTTAATATTTTCTAAATAATTTTCACTGTCATTTAAAAGAAAGGTTTCAATTAATTTTTTTCTTTTTATCTTAGGTCTAACAACGTCCCGATACCACTCGGTCTATGAAGTTGACTGCTTCTCAAACGTCTTTGTAAATCTAAATGATCAGGTGAGAGTATTGGACATTGAAGTAAGACTTCATCGGTCACATGATAGCAGTTTTGGCTACATTTTTGTAAAAGACCACTTGTATCTTTTCAAATACCTTTTGTGGATGCCAGAGATTATTTCCTTGACGCGCCGCGCCGAAGGCGCCAGAGTGTTTGCCCGAAGGACATCGGAACCCTCTGGGGATAGCTGCCGATTTTCAGATCTAGCCGCCTTTGTTTTAGGTGTGCATTCTTAGACATTATTGTTCAAGATGAGTTTGAAGTGTTTGTATGCAGATCTTTGTTTGGTACCGTGTAAATTTATTTCAATTCGTTACAAACCCTACACGAATAGTTGGGCCTTCGAAGTTTATCGCTCTGGACAAGTACGACAAGCTTTCGTTTGCTAGGATAGTTACATTTTTAGAACGTGGGGTTAACATTTTCAGCAGGGTGAATCCGATTGTAATTCATGAGTGTTTCAGTAACTTAATTTTAACAGATATTGTCCAAATCTCACAATGAAATGCAGATAATCGTGAACTGTAATGACACAGAGCATTGTTCTCTTGCTGTGAAACATACGAGCGTGCGTGTGTACACAAAGGTGTCGCTTGAATGACGCGAGTTTCTGCTGGTTCTGCAGTAACAACAGCTGAATCCTGTCACTCAAACACGGGTCAGAAATGTAAATTAGATGGTAGTCTCCGCCTTTGGCGACTTCGGCACGTCCGGGTTATGTGTGTAAGAACGGGTTATGTGTGTGAAGGGTACACGTACACGTATCACCACCCACTTGAAACAACTTTTTTGTTGCAAGTTATGAAAGTTTGTCGAGAAAAGTAGAAGTTGAATCTACGTTTTGCAGCTTGCTTGCATTGGTTGACCAACAGCTGTTTGAAGCAGTTCTCCAATCGGGTAATTGAACAATAGCGATAATGATGACCAACACGTCAAAACAATTCATAACTATCCGAACACAAAAGAGCTGCTTTGTGAGCGTTCACAATAAGAGACATTAGAGCTGCGTAGTTACTGATTTGCTTCTACAACTTGCAACTGATAAATATTTTGTGAGCGTTTTGCTAAACATGCAGTTCAACAACAACAACAACAACAACAACAACAATAACAACAACAGCAACACCAACAACAACAACGAGTACTTTATTTCACCTTTCAGTGCAGTTATTATTATACAGCTGTTAGCTGCATGTTTCATTGGCCAAGCAAATATTGTTTAACTGCACTGATTTTGGAAGTTATTATTAAATTGACAAAAGTTATTATACAAAAAGTGTTTACTAATGAATTTTATTATAATATTTGTTGTTCAGATCGATACCTTAAATGGTGGAATCAGCACTAATCAGACCATTAGTGAAATCCTCGCTGACTTGGCTAAAGCCACCGCAATTGAGGAGGGAATCAATCAGCGACCGATATTCTACCGTCACCTGGAGATCTCTGTTGAGATTTTGAATAAGACTCTCCAGTACAACAGGGACAACAAGCATCGTCCAGCTACTGATGAGAAAAACCGACAGAGCTTCATAGATATTGCCAGCAATCTACTTGATCCCCTGAACAATGGGACATGGCGTCATCTTGCAAAGGTACACAGTGTATGATATAATCATTTGAAAATAAAATCATTCTTGTGAAATAAAAATATAAGTTAAAGGGAATTTCAAAACTAGAAACAGTCAAAATCCAATCGGTAAATATTTTTTTCAGCAGGATTTGTCTCTGGTTACAGAGCTCAGTCATAACGCAATAAAACAAAGAACCAAGGCCTGCATTTTGCCCCACTTACAACTATCAGCAAAAGTTAGGTAGTGAGTATTGCGCCTTGTTGTTCTGTAATTTGTATCAATATATTTTACAGCAAAATAAACACTAACAAAATATACTAGTTAAAATGAAGATACGAACAAAAAGGAAAGCTTGCAATTCATTCTATGCCTTCCACTTGTTAAATCGCATAATTCTTGAATGACTTTGTTTCTTGTTTATTTGTTTATTAATTTTTATAATATTTTTTTATTTTTTATTTCTCTTTTGTGTTATAGATGACCTTCCTGAAAATCACTCTTAGTGACGGACGCATCCTCTTGAAAGATCTTTTCTTATTATCATTATTATTATAATTGTTATTATACAGTTGTCTATGGGTGATTAATATCTTTCCCTACACCTTAGAACGTCTCGTACAGCAAAGCGATATTCGCCACTAATCGGTATGTTTTGTTTCCTGAGAACGAATTGTGTTTTTTACAAGTGTAACAAAATACACTGCTATTAATTTCCTTTATAGAATTCGTTTATTATGGGTTCTCTTAGCCGGTTTAACGGGATCGTAAAAAGAGTTGGATAATTTTAGCACGTGTGAATAACAGCGTTTGGAAAAATGAACTTTCTTGATGTTTAGATGGAAATTCCCCTGAATGTTTTTTCCTTGCTATTTCAAAAGACTTGGAAGAGTTACTCCTCTACTCATACAAAAATAACATAACGAGTCTAACGCAAGTCATTTAAAAATGAGATACCGACAATAATTCTATTATTGATATATTGACATACGATATTATGCAACAAACGAGGCAGTATCTTCTGCTTGCAAAGCATGATGGGAAGCTCATATAATCCTGGCTCTTAAATGAAACAATTTAATGGGGATCTCTTAAAGTCCTGGTATGAAAAAGCGCGATGAACAGGTTTTACGCCTAGTATGAAAGCTGCACGACTTTGTGGAAATCAGGGAATGCTTACTGATATCGTAGCCTTTTGGAAAGTTAGAGACCAAGCGGGATCAAATATAACTAATTATTCATTCCAGGTAAAGACCAATGACGGATAGAAAACTCTCGGTAAATGTAGAAAAAATGCGATCTAACATGACTAATCAACCATATCAGATTGTGAAACACAAAGAGAGAGATCTGATTAGGATTATCGATGACTATGGACACCAAGTGGGGTCTGAAATGGGGTACAAGCCTGTTGGAAAAGAAGGTACCTTTACTACCTACAGCAAAAACATTGGTCATCAAGTCACAAAGATCAGCTCTCAGAGCAAGGTAAGAATATTTTTACCTTAAACATAAGGGAAATGGGATGTTTAGCGGCAGCGAACGAAACTGATCTATTTTTGTCTCGGAAGCTCTATTTGGTTTTTTAACTCTCGAACTTTTAAGTTAAAACTATCAATTGGCAATTTTATTGTTTCCTTTATCTTATGACTTTGTGATTTGGCAAGATCTTTACTGCTACAACAGTTTTGGCTTTTATTCATCGAGGCTTGAATTCAGTTCTGTCCAGGCTTAGTTCTTTGCGCTCTTTCCTTTTTTTTTTCATGCTATTGATATGTTAATTCGACATTATCTGTTGTTCCTGTCAAAAACACGTTTTTACAGATTCTTTTAAAATAATTTCTTTAACTAGCTACACACAGTATAGCAACCCATCTTGTAGAAGTCTACCAATGCAACTGTAATATGTTTGACGTTGTCGTTACATTCTAGTGACCCAGTGTAGTAGCCTTTTTCTATCTTACCTTAGAAATAGCCGATTCTTTATGTACCACACAGAGACGTTTATGACCATCATGCTGGAATCCTTACGCCCTTTTCTTCTTACAGATTACTTCAGTAAAAGTAGCCTTTAATGTCACCACAAGAAAACCAACCAGTTTTCCCCTACCAGCAGAGGTGCTCTATACCCTATGTCTCTGTTAATCTTCTTGTCTAGTGTTGTTGTAAAAAATCAGTAATAGTAACAACTAACTAACTAGGGCGGCCTCAGCCGAGCTATAGCTTTACAATGCGAAATATGAGACCTTGGTGGGTCGCAACTCCTCAGCCAGGCCTGCACGATGGCCGTTGGCTCACAATGAG
>JAOEHT020125337.1:0-12430 GCA_025448195.2 Parazoanthus atlanticus
TTTAAATAAGCGGGGGCAATTTTTGCCCCCCCCCCCCCGGGTAAAATAGGGTTAATAGACGAAATGCGGTACTCACTGACTCATGGCTCGTTAACTCAGTTATTTGACTCAAAGAACAACGATCCCTTAAAAACGTTTATAAATTTGTATACATTTAAACTACAGTGTCGTCTACCCACGTTTGGTCAGCCAAACTCTTCTGCAAAACAACTTTAACAAAACACAATCGCTCATCAGCCACGGGAATACTGCGGCTTACCTGTATCTCTACTGTGTCATCCGTGACAACATCGTATTTTCTCCCCCTGTAGTATAATCTCTTTTGAAGCACGTACAGTACGAATATGTCACACAACACTGACGCCTGGGAAGAACAAAATTACGTCTGATTTAGAAATTTAGAAACAATGAACAAATATAGAAAGGATGAAATATCCAGTGACATTTTTTATTTGTGTATGTAGTGAAATTTATTGAATTAAAAGGCCACTGAAAGTAAACCGATATCAAAGACAGTTTAACTAATAAAATTCTTGGCAGATAAAAAGGGAAGTGGTAAAACGGAGAAGCCTGAGTAAAAATGAAGAGTTTCTCAATCATTTTCCCTCATTTCCTTCCCAAATTATGTTATCTCGCTTTGTTATCTCGCTTGTCTCCAGTGAATTTGCTTCCTTTCAAACTTAGCTAGTAGTTCTGAGTTCGAGACCACTTTTGTACAAAGACAACTCGAGCTGGAAATATTAACTACTTGACGTTCTATTTTATTATTATTTGATATCTAATTACCAGGTGATGAGGCACTTCAATTAACTACTTGCCATAATCTTAGATTCAGTTAGGTTGTGTCCCACAATTAAATTAAATAGACAAAGCTTTATATATATTATGATTACGATGATGACGAAGATGACTGTGCTGTTGATGATTGGATTGATGAAGATTTTAATGACGATGATGATGATTGTCCTGATGAACTTGACGATAATGGTTCTCATGATGATGATTGATGATGGTAATGATGATTGATGATGATGGTAATGATTGTGATGATGATGATGATGATTGTGATCATTATTATTCTGATGACGATTGTGATGATGGTAATGATGATTGAGATGATGATTATTGTGATCATTATTATTCTAATGATGATGATTGTGATGATGGTAATGATGATGATTGTGATCATGATAATTTTCATCATGATTGTG
Source organism: Parazoanthus atlanticus (assembly GCA_025448195.2). Taxonomy (NCBI): domain Eukaryota; kingdom Metazoa; phylum Cnidaria; class Anthozoa; order Zoantharia; family Parazoanthidae; genus Parazoanthus; species Parazoanthus atlanticus. The sequence continues at coordinate 1,212 of JAOEHT020125337.1, forward strand.
ACAACAATGATGAAGATAATTATGATGATTGTGCCGTAAAGAGATTCAATTTGCTTGTGTCAATGACACATTGAATGTTGGTGTAATACTCACAATTCCTAGCAGTGCCAGACCAGAGCCAATGTTGACAAACAAAGGAACTACTCCAAACTTGCCTCCCTGACAACACAAGTTCAAAAACAGATATATTTAATGTTCACAATGTACAGCTCGAGAGAGAACCTTCCCTTCTCAAACTCAAGAATAGCACATTAAGTTAATAGCCAATGGTATCGTTAGTTGTTTGTCAAATTTATGTAAATGAGAGGCACATCGTTCTTAAGTAACAGTGTAGCATAATCTTATTTTTCAAATAATTTCTTATGTATGAATTGCTAATAGTTGGACCATCAGCTAACAGAAGGGACATTTTCATACGAACTACTTTTATCTACCTGAGAATTATATGTACCTCCTTTAGACACTGACTCGGAAAAGGTTTTTTAAATTCAAGAAGCCTCCTTTGTCACGTCATTTGATTTCTGAAACGATGTTGAAGTGCAACTTCTAGCACAAACCTTTCCTTGTGTCATCACGACAAACCGAATTCCATACGCTTTGATCAGCGTTCGGTACAGTTTGTCATTCTGGACGTAATACACTGGGTATCTGGGAATGAGAAAAACATTTTAGGTACTATGAAGGAATGAAAAATATGCAGAGTATCCCAGGACAAAAAACCTATCCTTATTTAGAAAAATGATGATGGTCGATTTCTTTTTCTCCCTAACATCTGCTTTCCCTTTTCTCTTTAACCCTGCTTTATCTTCTCCACCTTCTTAAAATAAATTTATTCAACGTTATTCCTGTCTTCTTGGTCGTCTTTCTTCCTCTCTCCGTCTGTCCCTTCTTTCTTTCTCTGGACATCTCTTTCCTTCCTTCCTTCCTTTTTACTTCTCGGATTCACTCTCATGCCTTCTTTTGCGCTGCATTTACCTCCCTGCCATGTGCATCTCACCCTTTCTATCCTTAAACATTTAGCTTTTCATCTTGTCAGCGTGTACTCTTTACATGTCTCTAACTTATGTTTTAAGTACTGGTAGCAGCAGTAGCCGCAGCCTTTGGGTTGTGTTAGTAGCAGCGTGGTGGTAGTGCATATTCCAAATTAGCCTATGAGACGTGTAAGAAAGGATTTTCTAATACATTTTCTTGTTTCCCTTGTTTAAAAACAAAGAGCAATCTTATATAAGGGCAAAGCTCCGTCTCCTTTTCGACTCCTAGAACAGCTTTAGTAGAAGAGAGTGCAACGAAACAACATTTGAAACGAAAGTGAAAAGCATCGAATAGGGGCAATTTTCCAGTTCTTTGGCCGGAGTTTCTCTTTACAAATGGACTCTAACTAATCATGCGATCACGCCTATTCTTTAAAGATATGGTAGAGACGGCAAGGGTCAGCTACCTCCGAAAATGGAAGAAAATATGAGAATACAAATGAAAAAATGAAAGAAAGGCGCCCTTTCTGAGCCCTTATGAAATCTGTTGATATCTTGAACAGATACAAGTAAACTGTCAAAAATGCTCGGAAGGCTCAATTCACTTTCAAGGTACTCGGTTAACCTACAATTTCATATTCGTCTTACCTAAAGTTGTATCCATGGGCAATGGGCGTGTCTGCAGCATCAAGTCTAAATATCAAACAAAAACCATTCAAACCAGCAGGTTAACGAAATTATATTTACAATTCACAACCGTTCAAACAGCTTACACCTTAAATGAGTCATACCTAAACAAAGGCAAATTTTTGCCGAATGCAACAGAGCAATGACCCAATGCTTGATACGGGATGCTCTGATTATTGGTTAGATGCTCGACCCACGGAGCTAGCGAGAGTCCGATGGGAGCTGGGTTATACACTGAATTCTTATACAGTAGGACATTTACATGATAGCATCATATTCTACAACTACAAGAATGCTTTACCCACTTCGTTTGTAAGATTATTAATGCCAATTGTAAAGAATTTGAAACCTCTTCGTGTTTTTAAATGTTTCCTTTCTTTTTATTGTTTAAACCGACAAGACTTGACTTAATTATCTAACTTAATTACAAAACATTTAGGTCAGTGACATAATCAATACTTGCACGCGTGCGCGCATAATTACAAACTAGAATAATTGAACAAATGAAAAAAAAAACAGCTTAAACAAATGAGGGAGTAATAATTTGAATAAGAAAGAAAAATCGTAAAGCATTCTGCCAGTTGTAGTAAATTGACGCCATTATGTAAACGTCCTATTAGTATAAATATAATCTTTAGTGTAAAGCGTCCAAGTCTCACCTTCTAAAGGAGTACCCTGGTTCACAGCTGTATGACAAAGAGTCAAAGTTGCAGTCCCATTTTATTATGATTCCAATCACTCCTCCCTAAAATGGTTAGAAAAAAATTGTCACAGAATTGCTCAGTGACGATGGAAAAACCTTAACAGCTGGTGAACCAACAACACATTTCAACCACAAGAGACAAAGCTATGATAACAGATCATTATGTACCAGCTACTAAAAGATTACTACTAGCTGATCAGATTTCATGTAAGCATCTTTTTTCTTACATTTACAGGTATGCATGTATGTAGATTGCAAATCACTGCAGTACATGTCTGTGAAAGACATCCAAAAGAATGTAATTTTCAACACCCCGGTCCGTTGAAAACTGATTAAACACATGATGCACACTTTTAGTTTCTTTAACATGAGACAACACTAAATTTTTCAAAAACAGTTGGGCTACTTTATCTTAGTTGTCTCGGGCCTCAATCTCCACATGAGGAGAAACGAGCGATGGATGGATGGATCTTAGTTGCTAGTAACATGACTTCAGTATTAACAGAAACTGCAAGCTCGCGCCTTGTTTAACAAAAAAACAAAATACCAAAACAGTTCAATTTGTACATCCTCAAAACATGAAGTATTTCGAAATTCAGGAAAGAAAATGACGGAGAAAGAAGTAAAAATTACTAACATTATCGCTCAGTCTAAAGTTGAATGTCCTCAATAGAAGATTACCAAACAAAAGAGTCGTTGCAGAAAAACTGACAAGTTAAATACGGAGAATTTGTTTGTCATGTCCCTGCACTAAGTCAGTCTGTACCGATGGAAACGAAACGCGCCTTCAGTTTTAATCTATACCTTTGAAAGTATACAAACCTCATATGCAATCTTTTCAAAGTCTTCTCCAGCATAATCTACTACATCTCCCAGTGAGAATATTGGACACAGATGATCTTTGTTTGGGTGGTACTGGCACGATTTCAAGTAGCTTTTATTGGCATCTTGTTTGATGTTTCGTCTACAATAAATAACATGATATTGCTATTGGGGATCAGTAAAGTCTTGAATGGAAATACATTGTACCCTACTGCCAAGCTACCTTAACAAAACCTTATTATTGACAAAAAGAAGTTAGTTGCTGCTACTGATCACCTTTTTAGATAGCACTTGATAGGATTTGATTTTTCGTCTACAATAAATAACATGATATTGCTACTGGAGGTCAGTAAAGTCTTGAATGGAAATACATTGTGCCCTACTGCCAAGCTACCTTAACAAAACCTTATTATTGACAAAAAGAAGTTAGTTGCTGCTACTGATCACCTTTTTGGATAGCACTTGATAGGATTCATGCATAGCAACCCAAAGTTAATATAACGGAATATGAAGTATGAGCATATAGCAATTTCCAGTTATGAAGTTTACAAGTTACCTGAGGTCATAAGATTGTATACAATATCCCTATAAAACAGGCATGCGTCTTAAAGCACAACAATTTCCTTGAATTCATAAAAAACAATTTGCTTACCTAGACTCTCCAAACTTTGGAAAGCTGACAGTATTCTTTATTAAAACTGTGAAGTTTTTTGCAGCATCAAGCATCGGAATTGTCGTACTGAAGGAAATCAACGTTAAAAAATATTATTTATCGAGCTAGCTATTAAAAATAGCTGAGCATTGGGTCGGCTACCTGTCAAACGTTTCTTGACTTTCTTCGCATATCGCTATTAACTACGATTACACCATTCATGCAAGTGGAACAGCGAGATGAAAATGGAAAAACAGTTGTACCAACACGTGCAGCAACATTCGGAATAACAGATCAGATAACAAGTTCTGAGGCAGAGCGAACGTGTGATACTTTGAGGATTATATCGAGCAAGAAAAGTCAAGTAACAGAAAGAGCAACAAGTGAAGAAACATTTCCTACAAAAGGTAACACAGCGTTTCCTGAAAAAGGTAACAATTCAACTTATGGAGAAAAAAGGATTAGAGGTCCAAGCAACAATTGCAGCAACATTTACACGAAAGAGTACAGTTATTATTAAGTGCACCATTATAGTTGGAGGACAATTATTGGTAAAAGTAACAATTCAACCAGTGAATCAAGAAGAGGATCATGGGTCCGACCAACAATTGCAGCATATTTACACGAAAAAAGAACAGCACTAAGTAAAGCAATGGAGCAACATTTCCACAAAAAGGAAATCAATAGGTTGGCCACTAGTTGGAGCAACATTTCCTGGAAAAGCTAAACAGTTTGAAAAATGGAGCAAAAGGGGGATTGGGAGTCCGAGCAACAATGGAGCAACATTTCTACGAAAGGGAAACAACAGTAGATGGACCAATAATTGGAGAAACATTTCTTAAAAAAGGAAAGCAGTTCAACAAATAGAGCAAAAATAGGAGCAGGGGTCCGAGCAACAATTGGAGCAACACTTCCACGAAAGGAGAATAGCAGTAAGTAGACCAATAGTTGGACCAATACTTCTTGGAAAAGGTTAACAGTTCAACAAGCCGAGCAAAGAAATAAAGATAGCTCCGAGCAACAATTGGAATAACATTTCCACGAAAGGGAACAATGACAAGAGAACCAACAGTGAAAGCATATTTCCAAAAAGAGGGATCAGCAACAAGTTGACAAATAATTGGAGCAACATTTCCACGAAAAGGAATATCAACAATTGGAAAACAATTTATGGAACAACACTTTCTGGAATAACGATGACAGCAAGTGGAGTAATAGTTTGAGCACTGACTTACGGGAAAAAACAAAAGTGACAAGTGCTTCAGCATTTCCAAGATAAGTGACAACAAACATTAGTGCAGTACCCACCAACCCATATATCAGACAGCAACATGAACATGCACCCCTCAAGAAAAACTCTATCTAGACACATCAACTTTCTCAGTCAAAAATACCAATGCCCAACTCAACCCTCCAAGTAAGAGTATATGTAAGAGTATATATGAAAATATAAGACTGGAAGATTTTTATAAGCAAAAAGTACTCAAAAATGCTAAAAATCAATTCTAAAACGATTGGAAGTCAGGTTCTGTGAGTTGTTGCAGTTATAAACAGATTCATCACCAATTCGAGTAGCAGTATGTCATCTAACTGGAGCAATAGGTGAGCCAACATTTCATGGGAGTTCCAACTACAACTACTTGAGTAGCAGTAACAGCAACAGTTGAAACAACAATCAGAGCAATATATGTGGTAAATGTCTGAGTAATAGTTGCGGCAATAGTAAACAGGATAATAAACACTAAACAGCTATATCAAAGGTTGGGGTGATGATTTAAGCAACAGGTTGAGCCCTCGTTGGAGTACATGTAGCAGGTTGATCAGTAGTTGGAGTAAAGATCGAGACAGTAGATGGAACAATAATTGGAACAACTGATGCAAAAAATGCTTCAGCAACAGGTCATGCAATGGTTGCGGAGAAAGAATTACAAAACCAGAAACTGACAGTGGCATGACCAATATAATATAAAGCAACAGTTTGTGCCATAGAGGTCCAAGCAATAATGGGCACAGTGGTACTGAGATGGAGTACTGGTCAATAGTTTACTGAAGTCCTATTTCCTTAACCCTTTCAGCCCCAGCCAGTTATGAACATCTATCTTCTCCTTACAATATCAATACAAAATAAGTTGCTTTGTTGTGAGAATACAGGAATTGATCACACACTGAAAGCTATCCAATATGAAAAGCAAAATTCTCCCAAACTGTCTAATAGGAAGTATAGATCTACCATTTAGGAGAATTTAGCAACACATCTATTGTCGTGTTTGGGGCTGAAAGGGGTAAGAACGTTCTACAATATTGCTATAAACGGACATTCAAGCACTATTTTACAGTGACAATTACCTTAAACCATAACCAGGCATTGGCAAAACATCAAGTTCAACAGGGCACCATGAGTAAATCTCGCACACTTTGCCATGTCCTGGCCTATCAGAATTCACACATCTGCCTGTCATTGTACCTGCATGTAATCAGGACAAAAGAAAAACTAATTAATATGGGAAAATACACTCACGACAGGTAATACCATCTAGATGTCAAGACTGAGCTGGTTAACAATCACAGTCTACATGTACATGTATCTGCAAAAGCCAGATTATATAGTCTTGTTATATACACACCAGGTCCTGGGTGTATCTAACAATATTATTGTGAAATGGGGGGGGGAGGGAGCACCACACAAACAGCAGGTCAGGAAGCATGCCCCCTTCCCTCCAGATAATTTTGGTGTAGAAATATGAATTCCTCCAAAGTCAGTATAACAAGACCAATAACTATCTTTCCGTGTTCTCACCATGCCCAGTGTAGACAGGTTTTCCCCGTTCACAGATGTTGTGAACAGTGCAGTTTACACCTGGAGATTTGGGATCCTCAGGACACGTGCTTTGTGTCTGGTTTGGAGTGATGATCATGTTGGTGGTCACAAAAAATGCATTGTTCTCCTGGAAAATGATATATATTATATATATTACAATTTAAAGTCATTTGATAAGTCAGTCAATGCATGCAATCATGTAATTATTGGTACATGTACCAAACTGTAATCCAGGCTCATATTTTGGGTCTCATTTTCACTCAGCACAGATTGTGTGGTTCAAGAAATATTCATACCCCCACCACAGAGGAAATCTTAGTTGGTACCTCCTCCCCTAAGGAATTTCCAGTTAGAACCTATACATTACTTTAAAAAATTTGGTCCATGAGATCCCCCTCCCCAAAGAGTTTACAATTTTCTCTACAGTTGGGACCATATAATTATGTATAACTTGTTTGATTATTTTCTGAGACTACACTGTACACATTAGTATTGATAAGTATTTTGGGCATGTATGCATTGCATCTAAAACTCACAACTCTTTTGTGTCCTACTGTATTAATTGTGTACAACTGGTCTACAGTAAGTACTGTACAATCATGCACGATTGGTAAATCTTCATGTAAAAACGTGACTGTGTAGTACCATCAGTTTTATATTAAATGTTTACAGGAGTAAATATATAATTCTTGTGCGATATGATATCAAACTCAAATCTACTGAGTGACAAGATTACATTAAAGGGCATATTTCACAGTATGATTTGAAGTACAATCTTTCAAAAAATTATACCCAATCATTGAAATCTACTGCTGCTACAATTAATTCAAGCACAATTCTACCTTAGGTATTCCAAATATGGTGTGGATGGCATAATTTTGAGGGCAAATGAAATAGATTACAGCTGTGATATATCATGTAGCCAACACATTAAATTCTAGAAATGCAAGTGAGTTTCCTCGCTCCCAAACATTACCAAATAACTTTACGTTTGACTGCCAAAGAACCTCATTCCAAAGTGGCAAAAAAAGCCTAATCATAATCTCTGCGGGGGGCGGGGGAGACAAATCACTTTCCCCTCCCTTCCTGGACTTATAGGGAAAAAGTTACAAGAAAACCTATTTTAAAATTATTTGTAAGATTACCATAGGAGACATTATGTACTTGTAAAAAAAGGGAGAAATTTCCCAATATCTTGAAAAGCCACCTCAAATCGTCACTTCGGGCATTTTTGTACTGACCTCTTCAGTTTTAATGTTTGTGATATTCTTACCTCTGGTGGGATAACATAATCAGAAGAGTCCCACACAAAGTGGTTTCCATACAGCGGCAATGTTACATTGACACCAGTCAGGTTGGTTAAGGCCACTCCCTTCACCTTGGTCGTTACAGAACTGAATGGTGTTTCAGTCTCCTGGTATCCCTTCTTGTATATTATAACAAAGCTGTACAAAATTTAAAAATAGGAACTTATCTACCAATTGAAATGAATTATTATTTATAAGATCTATAATACCACGATGCTACATAAGAATAAAATTCCCGAACAGAAATTCCATAATTATATATTATAATTTGATTAATCATTTGTAAACTTTACACTCTAGTTACCTAACTTGTGAAAAGACATGTTGCCAACAAAACTGGCCAATAATTATTGTAGAATTGTTATGCTATACAAGTACTGTACATGTACATGTAGGATTGCTTACAGAATAGAATGTTCATGCAGGTAACTAATGTGTTAAAGATACTGTATAAGCCTTAAAGGCCAATTTCATTCAAGCTCTAACCTACAATTTTAACGTCATTCTAGTATTGTTATACTATGCACAATTTGCTACCGTATGTTACTTGTCTTAAACAAAGGCAGATTTCAATTAAACTCAACTACAAAAAATTTATATGGGAGCAACTGCAGAATAACAGGGCCACTATTGGCATTTGCTATTGAAGTTAATTGTATATCAAAAAACTTTATAGAACTAGAGATGCACAGAACAGACTGAATTATTCCACAATATTTAGTTATACTGCAATATACATGTACAACAAGGTATTCTGCATGTAAGTCCACATGTATATATATACAATATGCTCAATTAATTAATTCAGTCACAAATAGAACTTTGCTAAATCTTTCAGTAAAAATCCCTTGATTTTCCTTGTGTTGCCCCTATTTCACAAGTTCAATACAAAAAATTATTGAAATTTCACAAACTTACATTGTACAGTGTCTTCTGGCAAGTATACATCTCATAATAAATTATTTGTGTGCCAATTAGGAGAATTAAAAAGGCAGTCTATTGACTATATGAGCACTGAAGGTGCAAGTTCCTATTGGGGAGGGGACATGCTCCACAAGATTTTCTATTTTTTTGCAATTTGAGTACAGTTTTGACTGTATTTACAAATTTTGGCAGTGTTTTATCACTTGCACTGGTTCAAAATTGTTAAGAAACAAAAAAAACCTACCCACCTTAAATAAATTGACTGTATAGACCACTTTCACAATATGCCCACTTAGTGCCCATAAACAAATTAAAACTTCAAGTCGAAGTCAAGTTCCAAGTTCTCATAATTTGCTGTATTTTCGCCTTTTGGTCTCGATTCAAAGTTTTTGTTCATGGTCACGGGGGCATATTATGAAAGTGGTCTACATGATTAAATGTTAAATAATTATATTAAATTAAATTAAAATAGTACTAAATTTACTTGCAAATAATTCCTTTTACTTTAATATATTTTTTGAAAAGCCTATCAAAATCATCATGCTGTTTTTACCAGTACTTAGACAGAGCCTAGATAGATTGGGCTAATTTAAATAGAGACAAAAGAATATTAAAATAGCCGCCATTTTTGCATAGGGTGTATAATATCATGGTTCCAAGTTCCGGATTCATTTTAATAAATATTAAAATATTAAATTGTTTCCCAATCGGGCAATCATACGTGTATGTTACTGTGTGTGCACAGCTGACAGATCTTAGAAGCCGGAATAGCAGCTAGTAGCTAATCCAAGCATCATGTATAAACTTCTATTTCCCAAAATAACAGACTGTCGCATATAGCATATGCAAGCTTGCAAATTTTTAAAATTTTGAGTTTTGCAATAAACACTGATCAGGGAAGAATTCGTGATTCGCCGATCAGCGAAATATTTATAGCCCGCCGCGATTCAGTTTCTTGCCTACTGTAAACTCATCCACGAAAGAGCTCCTCCAAGTCGTATTATCGTGTGCTTTTCGTTGTTATTTTTTAGGTTTTATACGTCTTTATACGCCAATAAAGAAATTATAAAGATCTTGTAACTTGTTTTGATTATGGCCATCATGATCATCACGTGAACTTAACTACAAAGTTGACATTCCTCCAACAATCCTTAGTTAACATTCTAAAATGGGAGTTAAAGAATGTCAAATGACTCAAACCGATGACTGAAAAACTTTTTATATTACCGAATGACCTACACTTAATTTTTAAAAATTTATCTGATGTCGATGAACATGTGCAGTGCATTGCAAAATCTGGCTTTCACCCAAATACTGAAATTCACAACTTACCCAATAATATAGCCAATGATTAACAGCTGTATCAGACGATTTACAAGGCCAACCTTCTTGCTTTTGATGTGAACGATCTTAGGAGTGTCATACTCAAACAGAGCGGCCGCCAGAGCCTGCCCAACAGAGCTACAGTTCACCATTTCTGTCCAACGAATGCCACAGAAACCAACTGGTCTGACTGTGATGATTCAGCTTCCGGTAACGGCTGGGCTCTGGGAACGAGAATGGCGGCGCGGTCGCAAAGTCGAGGACTAGTGTTGCGCATGCGATGCGCACAATATCAGCCAAATAAGTCGTCCATGGCCAGTTTATCGAGGTGTCAGCAAAGAACCAAGAAGCAGGACTAGGAGAGAGAAAGATCAAATGTTCGACTCAGTTTTATTCGGAGTTTATACTCTTATTCAAGACATGGCGCACAGACAAGCGCCGAAGATCCAACACTCCCGATCTTTCCAGTCTCGGCCGAAATATCACGCAATCCGTCCCGAGTCTTGTCAAAATCCTCGAATTTTCAAATATTCCGCAAAACGGGGGAATTTTTGTTTTAACAAACGCAGCTCAGTATTTTAATGCTGTTTGGGGTAGGCGCGCGAGCTCATCTATCCCCAGGATATAATATTTTTAAAGTGACAGTAAATTCCTCATGTCTAGAGACTAGAGTATGTTTTACTGATGCTAGCTCTAGCAGAACCTTCTACTTAAAAAAAACAGTTTGTAAACTAATTGACTTCTCCAGCCTTGAAATAAATGTAATTGCAAAAGATTTTGGATTTGATTCAGATTCTTTTGCGCCAAATTGATCATCGAAGGTAGACTTCACTTCAAGAGATATAGTTTTTTTACAACAAAAGTTCCTTTAACGTGTACACAAAAATTAATATTTTCCACGTTGCACAATTAGTATATGTAATAGGACTACATGCTGTCCAATTTGGAAATAATTGGATGAAAAAATTTCCGAGGACAGCCAAAATTGGACGAGGCCGCAGGCCGAGTCCTA
>JAOEHT020125419.1:0-12429 GCA_025448195.2 Parazoanthus atlanticus
TACACTGAAGCTGTGTATCTAGGATAGCGATATAGATGGACATTTATTTTACACTGAAGCTGTGTATCTGGGATAGCGATATAGATGGACATTTATTTTACACTGAAGCTGTGTATCTAGGATAGCGAAACACTTGCTTGTTGCAACTCCACTCTTGCCAGATGGGCAACAAAACACACACCAAACTGAAGCAAACTCGTTCCAAACGATGATAAAATATTTATTTCACTTTGTACAAAACCAAAGGCGAGAAACACGAACAAAATTGACATCAGTTAGTCATCTCCTGCGAGACAAACGTGCGGTGACAATGATTCTAAAATTTGAATTCCTTGTATTTCTTAGCAGCTTTCCCGCTGTCTGTGGCCTTCTTGCGTTTCTAAAACAGAAGATGAAATAGGTGTTAATAATAATAATAACAATAATAATAATAACAATAATAATTACAGTAATAATAATTATAATAATAACAACAACAACAATAATACTTTATTTGTAGAGCGCAATTTATATCACTATTCCATAACGCTTTCCAATTCTACATGGATAAATAAATAAATAAATAAATAAATAAAAAGATATTACAATGTCCAATACTCCAAGTTACACATACAGTTATAAATTGGATTTGCAATATCTACTAAAATCATATTTTAAAAATGAGACGAATAATGGAACAATCTAAATTCATTACACGATCTAATCTCATTTGGACGACCATTCCACAACTGTGGCACAGCCACAGAAAAAGATCGAAACCCGCAACTACGGAACTTGTACTCAGCGTTAACTAGACGATGGCTGCTGAAAGATCTTAAATTGTTAATACAACGACATATTTAATTGCCACGTTGTTTAGGAACGAACAAGCATAAAGATAAATTAAAGCCACTTTTATAACCTGCGCAGAACAAGGTTGGGGTTTCAGCTGGCGGGCCGACATTATTTTTAAACATGACAGATTGGGTGAAGAAAGTAAAAAGATAGATATTATCTGAAAGAAGATAAACTATAAAACATCAAAATGTTAAAGAATAATTAAAAGATGGTTGTGGCCGCCAGCAAAACCCTTACTTTGCTCTGCGCATGGCTTATTGAACGACTAATTATGCGGTGTACGGATTCTCCACCCATTCCAGAAGGAGGACATTTTTTCACGAGGAACTTTGGTTGTTCTGATCATTTCATCAGGATATTTTGCTAGAACGTCTTTGGATTAGCAGATATTTTATCAACGTTTAATTACCAACTTGCAGTAACGTCTTTAGATAAGCAGGAATTTTGCAATAACTTCACTCTTTGGATAAACATTTGCACTAATGTTTCTAACTATCTACCAGCAATCTGAAATAAAATACTTTGGGATAAACAGTTAAATTGCGATATATTTTTGGATAGGCAGTTACTTCGCAATAACGCTGGATAAAAAGTTGTTTTGCAAGGTCTCTTTGGATAAGCAGCTGTACCGCAAATAATATTTTCCTGGGTAACCAGTAACTAATTCCAATTGTAAATACTATCATGTTACCTTTTGTTGTTTAGCTGCATGTTCAGCCACCATATCACTCAAATCTTCCTTTTGTAGTTGACTTTCTCGTTCTTTCATTTGCTCTTCATATCTAGAAATCAAATCAAAACAACATGCAAATAACATGGTAAGTCTAATGAAGTTCTAACAGGATATAGCAACTTCTTTAATTTGGGAACAAACAGTTTTTACAAGTATATTTCTGTTTTCCGTGAGAACGGATTCCTTTACCTCCGAATTATTCACAGTAGTATCTCTGTCATGCTGATAACACATATCAAATTGCATAGCTACGTCACCTGCGATTCCGTGTATTTAAACTGTTAAAGAAATGCCTGAATACATTTTTTGAAAACAAGGAAATGTTATGCGTTGCAGAAAAAACCAACACAACTAAAATTTCCCTTGCCTTTGGTTTGTGACGAGCTCAGATCGGTTTGTAGCAGTTCGCGCAATCAGCACACCGGTATTATTTTTTTTTCAAAAGCAAAAACATAAAAGTTTTAGAGCATGAAAGAAGTGTTCACCGTTGACAAAATAATAACGTTCCGTTTGGTGAGCTAAACGAGTGATTGCATTTGAATTTAGCGCTTTTTTGTGTTCTGTGATATAATTTATTAGAATACCTTATTCTGAACCAAATAAAGGATTTACATTGTCTTTCCTACATTACAATGTTGAGCGCTAAGACAGTTAGAAATTGGTGATTTCAAAGAAGATGAAATCAGGAACAACACCTCCCCACCCCCAATATATATGTTTTTAAATCAGGTTGCAACATGGTCTTTGCAAAAATGGCCGATTGACAAAACACACTTCCACTACACGCAAAGGTGTATAGCATGGACAAGCAACAAAAGGTTATCAATTTGTTCTTCTCAGTAAAACCATCCTTAGTCACCTACCGCGCCTGCATTGCCAGCGGATCCAGTTCCAATTCGCTTGGATCCAGAGCAACCTCGATTCCTTCTGCAACACCCGCCCCAACCTGCAGCAAGGGAATATTAGATATGTGTTGCCAGGTAACGGTTAATAAATAATATTACAGGGTTTATCAGTCGGTTTAAAAGGGGATATTAAAGTATACATGTGTTGCTAGGTAACGAATGATAAATAATATTACGGGGTTTATTAGCAAGGTTGGTTTAGAAGGGGACATTAGAGTAGACATGTGTTGCTAGGTAACGGTTGATAAATAATATTGCAGGGTTTACAGCAAGGTTGTAAGAAGGGGACATTAGAGTAGACATGTGTTGCTAGGTAACGGTTGATAAATAATATTACAGGTTTATCACAATTTACACAAGCTTCGAAGATCACTGTGATCGAAATCTATAACACGGCAAATACTGATAGATTATCAAGACGTTTTCCGTGTATATTATGTAAACTAAGATTACACTATTTGAGAGTTTTTTTATCACACAAATTAATCTTTTGTGCCTTTCTTTGACTAATTCGGCTTTTGGGACTTCAAGGTAAGAAGCAGTTTGAAATGTTAAAATTCCAAAACCTGTAAACGCCTACGAAAAATAACTATTTACCTTTTTCAATCCTGGTTGCACCTGTCAACGGAAAGTAGATTTTAGTATCATTTAGGTTCACAGCCAGACTCTTACAGTGATTAATTATAAGTACAAAAGAACAAGAGAAAATAATGTCATGTGACATGCATGAGAAAACTTGTGTAAATGCAAGACTTGCCTACTCAAAACAACAAGACTGTGCTTTGAACTTACAGTGGTATACACTTTGTGTAAATTCTAAATACTAATTTTCGTATTTAAAAAAAGTTAACTGATTTGTTCATATTTCAACGTTTTCAATACTCCTGACCTCATTAAAATTTTTCTGTAAAAAACAAACTGTGTTGCCTAACTCACACTTGTTATTACAGGTATCTTGTAGTAACGTTTCAGTATGTAATTGTTTTCCTGTATCTAATAGTTTTGCGCATATAGTTCTACCAACTGAAAAGAGAGTGTTGGATACCCCATGACACTGTGGGGCCAAAACTCGATCATTATAACTTGAAAACGCAGTTCAAGGGGTCAAGCACAGGGCAAATTTAACTCTATTTTTAATCCAATTGTAAAATAGAAAGCTTTTTGAAGGAAAGGATAACGTAGCTTGTTCTTAGGCCTATTTCAAAGAGCAGATTGTCATCGCGTTGAATTTAATTCAGTTAGATTCGGTGGAAACCCGGCTCAGCATCAATTACAGCATATCGGCTGAGGTTGGCGAATTTAATGCGTCTGTCGAATTTCATTCGACTTCAGGATTTAATGGCTTTAAACACCGAATTTTTGTAATTGTTTAATTGAAAATAATACCGACGTGAAATAAATCATTTTAAGTTGGCCTAGAAAACACAAGCTCCCAAAAAATGGAGACTTAACTGCCAAGAGAACTACATCTTTGGCTTTGTTTTAACAATTTAGAAGTGCGTGAAAATCATTTGAAATGTACAGACAGTGTAATATACAGGGGTAATTGTGAACACTTCCCTGTATGAATGAGTATATCTGATGCTTGCTCTACCCACTGGAATAAACACTGAACTACTGATAGGAAGCACAGTGGGAATAAAGTGGGTTATTCATTGCTGTACTTGCGGCAAACTGTTAAAATTTCCAAATCAACCATTGACATCAGGTACGACATTGTTAGTAGATAGGTTGCGTTGGTCAGACAAGCTTACAATATCCTCTCCCATAGATCACACAAACTAAGAAGAAGTACTCACACCAGCGTTTATATCGTAGACATGAGCTGACCCCATCATGGCCCCACCCACGGCCGCTCTCTTCTCAGGGAGCACGGTGTACAGGGAAGGCTGTTCAGCTCCAGTCTCCATAGCCTCTTCGATGGTTTTCCTCTTACGCAGTTCAATCATGTCTGGTGTCTCCATGCCGGCTGGTATCGACGTCAGTCCACTGGGTGTCACCAAACCGCTAAAGAAACAAAGACAGACAGTACTGTATAAGCTCTATAAAGTCAGGGAAGTGGGGCTTAAATCCAGGTTGTCCAAAATTTGGAACGGAAAACTTCGGTTTGATAGTGAAGGAATAACTTCTGTAAAACATATTAAACTGAAGCAGCAAAACACGCTTAATGTTGATACAATACGAAATGATAAGACGCGATGCATTGCAATGCGACGCAATATGATACAATACGATAGGATAAGATATGACGTGACAAGAAACCACAAGACATGACATGACATGATGAAGACATGACACGACATGACACAAGATAAGATAAAATACCATACGATACGATACGATACGATACGATACGATATGATACTTATTAATAGTTCCCCAATAAGGCTTTTCGGTATCAAATACAATTAAAAAAATATTAGTTTGTGACTGATGGCCGAATGTTCTCACACAAACCTGCAACAAACTTTGCAAAGAGGTACTCACGTGTCTGCAGGTGTAACTAGACCCGTTTGGTCTTCCTCTTCCTCGGATTCTTCCTAAACAAGGTAGACGCAAGGCGTCAGTAACTCTGGGAGGACATGAATGAGGGCAGTGGGACGACTTGGCAATAACAATAATAATAGTAATAATGATGATGATGATTATGATGATGATGATGATTATGAAAATGATGTTGATAATGTTGATAAAATGATGGTGATGATGATAATGTTGATGAATTGATAATTGAAATGATAATGTTGACAATCATGATGATAATGATAGTGATGATGATGATGATAATGTTGATGATAGTGATGATGATAACGATGATGGTAATGTTGATAATGATGATAATGTTGATGATAATGATGATGATAATGATGATGATAATGATGATGATAATGATAATGTTGATGATAATGATGACGATAATGATGAATAATGTTGATAATCTTGATGATATTGATGACAATGATGATAACGTTGATGATACTGATGATGATAATGTTGATAATCATAATGATAATGATATGGATAATATTGATAATCATAATCATAATGATGATGATGGTGATAATGTTGATGATAATGATGATGATAATGTTGATAATCATGATGATAATAATAGTAACAATTACAATAATGATGACAGTGTAACAGTCCACGTATTATACCGAAACGCTCAAGCAAACCCGAACGGCGATCCAAATGAATGTCAACACTAAACTATTTACTCACTTGCTATGCAGAGGATACAAACTTTTGTTAATCTGCTCAGATTTAAAAAGCTCGTTTTTGCTTCCACACTGAACACTTCAGTCGTAAACATAAATCATCACTGCAGATTTTCACAAAAAAAACCCTTATGTTAAACGTGTATCGGACGACAAAATGGACAGCATTATCTAGTCTCGTAAAATTAACTAATAAGTTGCGGTCTTAAACAAACCAAAATCCGAATGATGCTTTACAGCACGCTTTTAGCAACTTCGATTGATAACTGAGTTCAAACTTCTGATACCTTTGCCGTATCTTTAGAAACTTAGCCTCAAACTGAAGAAATTGTTTGTTCATGATCGGGGCTCAAAGTTAGCGATAATTTGGTTGCATATGTAACCAGATTTCAACTTAGGCACACAGGCGAGCCTGCATACAGCTGATGATGTGCGACTAGCATCGTAACTCGCCAGATCAACAGAAACTGCCCGCGAAAGAGTAGGCAAGATCAACGTGCTCTTATTTTGTCCGAGTGTAAAAATTTTCCGTCAAACAATTTGCTCGCAAGTGGTCATAATTTTTATTGGCAATTATAGTACTGCGACTAAAATCTAGGTGTGCGCTTAAAACTTGAAAACTGGTCGCACAGGTGCGCCTGAAAAAAATAGATGAACCTTGAGCCCTAACAATTTGAATTTACCGTCAATGAGATTTTTTTGCGAGTTTTTGCTCACAGTCCTGTGAAATACTAGGAATCATACTCAGAATATATATTATCCCTCACTTGTCTTTCTGAAATTATACTGGCTGCAGAGCAACTTTTTTCTTAAGTTACCAAATCTCTAAATTCAAAAACAATTGCTGCTGTCATGAAACACAAAAGAGCACCCCGTACTCGCAATAAACCAAACGTGTTACTAAATTCTCGACACTTGTCTCCGTCCATTTACTATAAGTCTGCAGAGAGAAGTTTGCAGTTGATCTTACAGTTAATGGTGCATGACCAATTACTTTATTCTCACAACCGAACAACTTGTTTTACATAAATCATGTTAGGAGAAGATAGATGCCTATAACAAACCTCTGATGACTCTTCCGACTCCTCCTCCGACTCCAGCTCTCCCCAGGGAGTCTTGTCGAGCTGGTCATCATCTTCCACCACTGTCACTTCTGTCTGCTGTGTGCCAAACACATCCCCATAGAGGGGCCGGCCAGTCTCGTCCACGGGCGGCTTGCCCCACCCACCGGCATGGTAACCAAATGATGCACCCTTGGAATCGAAGTAGATATATGTAGATGAGCCAACTAATATGGTTGGACACAAAATCAGACTGATTTATTCCAAGAACACGTTTATGTCAAATGGAATGGCAGAACAAATAAATTGGTGGTTAAAGAGCAAAACTGTTACTTTCTTTTTCTAAACCACATAACAAAAGAGTTGCTCAACCCTAGAACGGCCCAACTGTTTTTACTAACTAATCTTTAACGTCTTTTGCAGTAATAAAAAGATTGTACAATGACACCGTGAACTTAGAAGCATACATTGTAATCGTCCAAACCTTTATTGCCTAGGAGCTAGAAGCTAACATTTCATGCATGGCTTTTCCTAAAAGGTTGTTTGGTTATAAAACTTTTTACAGAGTTGAGTACAGGGTACCTGAAATAATCAGTGACGATTAATCGAGTCTGGTACCCTTACATTGAATAATTAGAAATAGAAGAACGTCTTTTCAGAGTTTCAAGGGAATCAACTTGCTTCTGCTCTTGGTAGTATTGTAACCAATAAGAACTCCTTTACTAACGGTTTAAAATTCTGTGATTACAGTTTCTCTAATTACCTCAGGTATGGCCGCGTTGAGTCCCGAAATCTTTAGGTTTGGGTACGAAGGCGGGGGGCCATATCTCTGCATAGCGATCAACCACGGTGGGGGGACTAGATGGCTTCCCTATGGGATAAAACATCAAAAGAACAAAAGTCACAAAGACAGTGCATAACTGCAATAAATTACTTATCTAGAAACTAAACGCAAAGTGCAAATTTACACTACTAAATAAGTACAAGAAGAGTGAACGCGTTCGTAAAACAAAACTGCCATTTCGTTTTCCGTTGAACCTAACTGGGCAAAATGTGAAAATGAAAAAAACCCGAAGAGGAATCCACTTATTGTAACGCTCAACATAACAGTTCATTTATCTGCAGCCAAATGGAGCGAAGTGGAATAAAAGAGACAATAGATGGTTTCCTGAATTCTTCCATTAACTTGAAGTGTTGTAGTTAAGAGCAAATGTGTAAGATTGTAGTATTGCATAGTGTTTAAGCGAAGTGAGAAGTTCGAAAATTTAACTTTCAAATTTTTCTACATATTGTTTGATTTTCTTTGTATCAAAGTGGAAATAAATGGGCTAGATTGTAAAAGCTCTTGTTAAACCCGTATTGCCAAAACAGTTGTTGTCCACTTATTGCAATAGGGGAAATTCGGGGATTTACCAAGTTTAAATCTTATGAAGATTCCATGCAGTTAAGCCTGTGATATCTTAACTATGCACCTAGCTCGTTTCCTCTGAAACAACCAGTGACTGTACTAGAGGCAAACAAAAAACCAGCACAAATATCTTCCAGAAAAGCACATCAATGAGAGACTCACAGGTCCAGTAGGCATGCCAAGAGCTGTTCGCAGTTCCTCTGACAGGTCGCCGGGTTTCTTTTCCTTAAGCTTAGTCTCAAACTCTTTACCCTACGACAAAGGATACAGAACACAATATGTGAGCAGCGAGGCTTTGGTGGGATGGGCTTACAAGAGATAAGGTAAAGCTAAGGTAAGGTAAGGTATTAAGGCAAGGCAAGGCTAGGCAAGGAAAGGGAAGGGAAGGCAAAGCAAAGAGACGGCAAGGCAAGTAAAGCCGGCAAGGGAAGAAAAGAAAAGGGAAGGGAAACTTTACTGAATCAATGCACTACAGGCAGACTTAACTTTTAACAAGCATTAGAAGAAATTCTAAAAACGTTAGATAGATACAACACAATGAACTCTCACTTGATGAACACCTTATTAAGACAGACACCTTGTTAAGCCAGGCAGCTGGAGTTGATTGCTGCCAAACACCAGTCATTTTACTGCAATGATGCTCTCGACAAGATGGATACTTAAGTAAGAGAGACAACAGCCACTTTTGAGCAGCTACCACACAGTAAGTTTTTATTAAACACTGCAACATAAACCATTTTCATCATTGGAATCAATAAGAATAATCTACAGATTTCAATTTCCCTAATGGCCTTTTCATTAACAATTCTCATTTTTCAGTCAACGGAAAAGATATGATAACTATACGTACTTCGAAGATCTTTGTTAAAGTTTTGGAAAACACTCGTTAATTGGTTATTAACAGTACCAATGTTTCTTAAGATCGACACCTCGTTACAACAGACACTTGGAGCTGGTCCGGTGCTCCATCTTAACGAGAGTTCATCGAGTGTATTATGTATAAAAAACAAGATAATAGCATCTCAAAAGTAGTTCAATAGACAATGCCTACAGGTTCTACATGTATAAAAAAGCTTAACTTCAAGACTTTGCGATTTAAGTGATTCAATACTGGAGGCCTCTTCTATTTGTGGTGGCAGCAATTTCTAATCCATTTTTGTATTTTCCTTTGCTTCTATATAAGGTTATTTAAATACAGACACTCAAATGTAATAGTAATTATAGGTTATTCGCCTTTGGCTTTTCATTCTATTTTCATTACTGTACACTAATATAATAATGTACCTCCTGTTGTACAATACTGATCTAAGCCCTGTTCGCCTCGACAAGCTTTTGCGCTTGTCGAAATGTAATTTATACATTATAATAAAATCGGGCTGAGTTTAGTTTGAGTTGAGCAGTGGGTTCCAAAGGGAAGGAATACCTACAGAGAAAGTCTAGTCAAGACCTTCAGAGCTGCAGTGACACTTACTTCATAGTACAGGTCTCCATGAATGGTCATCTTTGGCTTAGTTTGCCACCTAAATAAAACAAAACAGTTACGCAACAAACAGCCAGTTTCTTTCACACTGGGTTCGCAGTTTGAGGGACTTGTATTCTTGGGATTTTCCCACGTTTTTTCCAGGTGTTTTTCACACCAAACAGAAATATAAAGGTCTCCACAGCCACAGTCAACAGAAGGTTAAAGATTCCAATAAAACATTCAAACACAAAATTGGCAAAACGTATAATTTAAATATTCTAAAATTTTATTTCAATTGTCCAGAAGATCATCCAGAGTCAGTCGAAAATACCAAGATTACTCCTGGAGTTTCCAAAATACCAGGAATGCATGAGGTGTATGAACTATGTTAACAAGCTAAACATGGTAAGACTACATTTACCATCAAATCTGGGGTGGAACCGCTCGAAAAAGGAAGCTAGTAAGTTAACTTTTAGACCCTGTTGTATTTTTCTCAATACTTCTCTGCAACTAAGTAGATGAAAAGAGAAAGGGAAATTGTTGCCCCTGAGGCCCCCGGACCACTAAATATACCAGTTCAAATGAAACAAACTGTACAGATAGTGTAATATACAGGGGTAATTGTGAACACGTCCCTGTATGAATGAGTATATCTGATGCTTGCTCTACCCACTGGAATAAACACTGAACTACAGATAGGAAGCACAGTGGGAAGAAAGTGGGTTAGAAATGGACCTGCGAGTGACAAAAACAGACAGTGCCACGTACCACCTAAATTCTGATCTGCAAACTGTAATACTTTTTGACAACTCTGTCATTCTACATGTTAATTTTTCCTAACACGGTCGAGGTGTTACCAAATCAGGACACACTTGCATAAAAGTTGTACATTGGACCATAGTCTAATGCCAGACGTTAAACATCAGAAATTCCCATGAAATATGATAAGTAAGAGCAACTGTCTCACGTTACATAGAGGAAGCGTGTTACATAGGGAACAGGAAGATATTAATTTTATTTTCGAGCTGCAAAATATATAATTTGTGATCGAGTGCAGCGAGTAAAATAATTTTTAAAAGAAAATTAAAGTTATTTATTATATGGTATATCGCGCGTTCTGATTGGTTCTTGAGCGGTCTGGATCCTCCGTAATGCCCACGGGAATTACGGGTTATTGTTAATGACCTACGCGCGTGCCGATAACTGAATGTGCGAAGTAAAGAATTTCCGCTTAGAAAAAATGCCATATAATAAAATACTTATTAAACTCGAACGTTCGGTCTTTACGGGAAATATCAAACTTCGGCCTTGACGCATTGTCCTCGCTATCGCCCGGTCAGTACAGCAAGGCCTCAGTTAGTTTGACAGTTCCCGTACAGACCTCCAGGTTTTGTGGAAAGGAAATTACGATATTTCTTACTTACTTAAAAAACGCATCGTGTAGCTTTTGATAATCTATGTTTATTTTTCCCATCTTGGGTCGGATCTGTAAAAGACAAACACAAAGAACCAAATTAAAGTTTCTGCTTCTTATTCATAATCAGAGGGGAAATGAGCTATTTTAAGGTTGAGACTCTACCACATCGCTGAAAACATGGGACTCGGAAATGTTGATGTGGTCCTACAAAAGATAAGCTGAAAAAGAGATTCACCACAAAACTTTGGAAACTCTCCATACCTACTACTTCTTGTCTTTGCAGTCTCACAAAGTTTTTTTCAGCAGTTGTGATAAAATGTTCACTGACAAACGTGTGATAGGTTTCAAAATTTTGCAGACTCTGGTTCAACAAATGAAGAGCCAGTCTCTGTGTCTCTTGCCAAACAATTTTTGTCAGATTTAACTATTTAAACTCTTTATTTTAAAAACTAGCTCAATAAAGAAACTACATGTAACTTCAGCTAAACAAACTTCGCTGGTAATTGTTGATTACGTAGTGTAATATATATGTAAATTCTGTCAAGTGCAAAAGGTCCCTGCAGTCAAGCCTTTTCAGTGTTTTTTTTTATATATATATATAATGCTATCTCAACCTTACCTTTTCTCTCATTTTCGCCTTCATAGTCTTTTGTTCCTCCTACAAGTGTGAAAAAGAATGTGATTAGACTGATCTCATTCATCTCTGATTTAGTCTTGTGTAATGAAAGCACGCCTACTGTACCGCATCACAAAGATTGAAACCCATGGCTTCTGTTAATATAGTTACATAATTTTTTGCATCCCTGACCAGCAGTAAAGGGTCTAGGGGCTACCACTCTTGCGCGCACTTGCTAATTCTATTCATTCATCAATGCACAATAGGTGTAATAAAGTATCCCCAAGCAACAAAGTGCAGTAAGAGGCCTAATGAAATAGATCCAGCATATTGGACATATCCTTTAAAAGTTTCCTTTTCTTTTTTCCAACAAACAATGCATAAATTCAAGTGCTGAACATTGTCTTAAGATGTTACAATAACTGTCCACATTGTTTATCATAATAAAATCATTAGTATTACTTCACCATTTTTTCATTTCCCGAAAACTATTATTATTATACAATTGTGTGATAAAAACTAAAAACTATTATTATTATACAATTGTGTGATAAAACTGACGGCACAAGTCCAGATTGGCTTCAACAGGGCTCATTTAAGAAATGGTCCGTGCTTAGCGTGCGTCTATCGAGTTATGGATACACGCGGGAAGTTGGCAAAGCACGAGAGAAGCGTTTGAGTGGCACGAGGTCAAGCCGAGTGCTTCTCTAGCTTCTCGAGTGCTCTCCCAACTTCCCAAGTGCATCCATAACTCGATAGACGCACAGCT
>JAOEHT020125513.1:0-12428 GCA_025448195.2 Parazoanthus atlanticus
CATTTTTAGTCTGCGGACTTTATCTGGGGGGTCAATTTTGAATTGTTGAGTTATTTTACAAACTACCATCCCCCTCCCCATCTTGCAGAATAAACGACTGGCCCCTAATTGTTTTTCGCATTGTTTCTTGTTCACAATAATCGTGTTTCGTTAATCGAACAATCAAAGGTGGAAACGTTCCTACGCACGTCCCATGGGCTAATCGCGAAATAGATAAATAATAAATATATAACAATTTACCGAACTTTCTAAAATGTCTCTGGAAATAAAGCCCAAAATTGTTCTCTCATCGAGCTGACGTCATCAGGTGCTGCGTAGGTATGTAGGCAGACTAGAAGCAATCGAGATAGCCCCCTTCCCTAGTCTCTCTCGAATACAGCTGTTTCGAAAGTCGTTGACATTTGCAACTCACAAAGAGCAACTATGCAAAGAACGAAGCTCGATTTCACCCAGCGCGCCAGCCGCTGACTTGTTCACGAAGCAGACGAACTTGCAAAGCAGGAAATAAAGAAAGTCACGACTACTGACTAGCCGCTAGCAGTTAGCGAAGTTACAGTTTCCAATATGCTTTGCGATCCGAGATATTGCGTTTTCACAGCCTAACCTTTCTTTGAAATAGCTTCATCGGTAAATGCTGGGCAATATAACTTGTAACATTAATGGGGCTTAAAAAAGAAATGACTGGTTACGGTGATGTTTTGATCGTGTGTGATGTTGCGGGGTTTCGAACAATATCCAAGAACTAACAACATTTTTGAGCACATGCGTTGCACAACATGTTTCCCGGCAAAAAGAACTTGTTTACAGTAGTCCGTTGCACGACGTTGATCAGTTATCTACCATGTAACATCACCTTTAGGCTATAGGGTTGTAGATTTGCCTGAAAAACACGTTTTGTTGCACAAACAAAAACTGACGTTGTTAATGACGTCATCACTTAGCCTTCTGCTTAATAAATCGTTCTATTTAAAAAGCAGAGGGTAGCCAGTATTGCTATAATGAAAAAGTGGGTCTGGGAGAAGCATGAATCGCAATTTTAGGATATGAAAATGAGTTTGGACAACAACAACAACAACAAGTACTTTATTTCACCTTTTAGTGCAGTATTTACAAGTTTAACGATAGATATAATTTGAAATGTGACAGGTGCTGGCCATCTGGAATAACCATTGAGGCTAAACTAGCCAGGTGGCCAGAACAATTAAATGGTTGAAATAAAGCTAGATCGGTATTTGAAATAGCAAACTGATTGTTATTATAGTGATAGGAAGTACAAAAAAAAGAGCAGAAAAGAACAGTAAAACAAACGTTCATTGAATGCAACTGGAAGCGGTTGCAAGAGAGACAAATCTGAAGCTTTAAGGTATAGACACATAGAAAAGAGATAAAGAGCAAATGAGTTCTTAGCTTTAACGCATAAACATATGTACATATGTACATGTATATACATACTAACAGACGTTAGTCCATCATAGTTAACAACTATTTGGGGCTATTGTAGAGAAAGTTGCGACATCAGTATTATATCAAAGGTATCCTACTGATGATCAGTTACTGATTTGCTTTTTATTTCAGCAAGAATCATAGTTGTCTGTACGCTTTTAATATCCCTTCAGGCATGCCGACGTTTCTGCCCTACAGATTAGTGAAGGTTTGAGGACAATCGCTGCACGGTGCTGCCATAATGGCCTCAGCTCCTGAAAAAACCCTGAGAAGACCAAGGTGTTGTTACTGGGACACGTCAGATGCTTCAAAGGGTTTCTGCTGGATTTCGCATAACCCAGCTGGAGAAAGAGTTGTCACTAGTCCCCTCGGCAAAAGGTTTTAGGGTGCAAGTGAATGCGTTATGGAGCTATAATGAACATATCACGAACACTGTTTCCGCCTGCATAGCTAGTTTAAGTCAGATCAACAGAATGAATCACCTCCTTGAGACCAAGATTTTGCTGTAAATAATTCATGCTTTGGTTTTCAGAAATTATACTATAGCTCCTCCTTTTGGTCGAACACGTCGAACGAAAACATTTCTAAGCCTCAGAGCGTGCGAAACTTTGCAGCAAGAATTATAACTGGAAGCTGCAAATTTGATCACGTAACACCTGTTCTTAAGAAGTTAAACTAGCTCGGCCTGTCAGCTGTATGTTGTCGCTCAGAGATGGTGATTTAGCAAGTGTGTGAAAGGGCTAGGCGCTGGTTATCTAGCTGATAGATTCAGCTATTCACACCATCAACACTCGCAATGAGCATAAGCTCACCATATAATGATACAAGTCTGCCGCCGGTCATCGTACGTTTCTTTAACAATAATAATAATAATATCAATAATAATAATAATAATAATAATAATAATAATAATATTAAAGGTCTTTGTTTCAAACAAAAGAGCAGAAGACGCACCCTATTTTACAATAATTAGAAAAGATAACATTATAGAAATAACAATATAACAAGAATATCACCTAAATGATTGTATGAAACTGTTCAGACATTACATCTCAAAAAGGCATCTGTTCTTCATCGCGCAGTCACGCTGTGGAACTCACTGACGAGCAGTATTACGGACAATACCAGAACGGAAAGAATAATCTTTTAGCTAAAGTTTTAAACTCGTAAATACGCTTTAGATTTATTAATCCATTTAAGTTAAGCCATTTTTTGATGAAGTTTTTAAATTGTAAATTAGCATAAAAAATCGGGAATGTTTAATATTAAAGTTGTTATTATTATTATTATATTTATTGTTACTATTCTTATTATTATTACTATTGTTATATCCTTCCAGGCTGCTTTTTTTCAAAAAGGCAGTGCATACTTTCCTCAACCTCTCTTTTAATGATCAGTAAAGTTATTCTTATTATTTTCTGATTATCACGAAAAACGCGCTATTAAGATTTGGAGCTGCGAATACTTTTCTCCTATACATGGAAAATGTTGATGGCATCAACCGCACCACTTTTTTTACCTTCTTTCCCAAACTATTTAAAAATATAGCTTATAAATAAAATGGAGTTTCCCTAGCAGCCAGTCTTTTATTTAAGAAATGGTCCATGCTTAGCGTGCGTCTATCGAGTTATGGATGCACGGAGTGGCACGAGGCGAAGCCAAGTGCTTCTCTAGCTTCTAGAGTGCTCTCCAAACTTCCCAAGTGCATCCATATCTCGATAGACGCACAGCTAAAGCATGGGCCATTTCGTTTAGAACATTGCCACTTCATCTATGCAGTAATTAAGAAAAAACGTTCTTTGCGAGCCGATAATTATCGACCTGGTTGTTTTCGTAGCTCATATTTGGCAAAGTACGGTAGCTTCTCTTCCATTTATTGATCGCACCTTCAATTACTTCGTTCTCAATTTAGAAACCTTTTTGAACCCACTTTTTTGGTTCCAGATATCTTCCCAGATCTACTTGCGTATTTACTTGCGTATTCAGATCCTGACAGCATAACGTAACCATTTTAAAAGTTTTGACTTGACGCGCGAGTGTATTTTGAACACATTTGAATTTTTTGTTGATACCAACAAAACTGTGATAAAATTGTACACAATTTAGTTGTATTTGTTCTTACTTTAAGCTATTTTGATCCAACTTAATGATAGAATACAATGTAAAATTTGACCAAAACTTTTGCACAAGTTTATTTTTACACAAGTAATAAATCATGCTGAGTCAACAAGATCGGCTGATGATGGGTTTCCTTCCTTTTCTCTAAATGATGGCTACAATAGTCGGTCTTTTGCACTTTTTAGTTATGAAAGTTACTGAACATATTTTAAAGCTATTTCAGTTAATTTAAAAATCGCATTTCTTAATAATAAAATGTTATGTTTGATATTGGTTTCAAAGAACACAACAAACATTCTAAAAGCAAAATGAGTTACTCACAGTTTTACAAACTGAAAAATCCAGTGGACGAATTGCTGCATCTGTATGCATCAAATGTTATTTGGCGTTAGCCTTAACTTAAAAGACAATATAAAGAGTCTGACTCGTGTTTTTGATTGTCCCAAGCACAAATTGAGTTCTTCAATTGAGTAGTCCATCCTCAATTTTTGCTATCCTGCAACCTTTTTCTTGCTTCACAGTAGTCAGAATATTATCAAGCAATGCAACATTCTGTTGAATTTTCTTCTTGGTGTTTCCACTTTCTATTTCCTTTGTAATTTTTTCTGTTCTGCAACCAAATAGTAAAGCTCTTGAAACGACAACAAAACGGAAAACGTTTATTGACGACAAAACAAAACTTTATTCAACAACAGTTGGTTGCACACGACGGCCGGTTTACGGAAAGGCGGGAAAACATACGAATGGCGGGAAAACCTGATGCAGTTGTCTTCACTCATCATGTGACAAAAATGTTGCAAAACTTATAATTATTGTAAAGGCAACGATCGACAGTAAAAATCGACAGTAAAATATCCTTCATATTTGCATTAACTTACATATCTAGAGTTCAGTTGTTTGTACTACTTGAACAGGTTTGATTTGCACAAAATAGTTTATAGCACTTACGAAACAATTTTGGAGAAAAGGTTGAATGAAATGGCCAAATGCCCTCATTATACCGCGATCGAGCCAGGTAAAACGACCAATGTGTTAGGCCTAATTGGTCGCCAAATGTTCGTTAATTTTGTTATTGAAGACGGGTTTAAAGTGGGAGCTCGACGTTCTTCAATTGCTGAGTCAGAAATCACGTTGACTTCGTTCGAAATCCGTCGAAACATGTATTTTCTCACGCGACTTTTTCAATTTTCCTTCTTTAATAGGCAATATTTCAATTGCAGAAAAATTTGGACAATTTAAAACTGTATTTGCATTAACAAATTTGAATACATTGTTCACAAAAGGACTTTCGCTTCCAAACATATAACGTTAAGAAAAAATCAAGGGTATTTTCCGTGCGTGTCGAGAGGTTGCGTTATGCAAGTCAGTATCTATAGGATATAGACAGCACGGGCGTGCGTCTATCGAGATATAGAAGCACGCTCACGCCATACAAAAAGCAAGCGAAAAATTGCCAGCTATGTTCTAACTCTAGCTAATATCCGTTGTATGCCCACTTCGTTAGCCGCGTGCTGCACACATTTCAAGCAAATGGTAAACTGTTTTAACAACGAATTTTGGTTAAATTCACAGCGATGAAAGAATCAAAAGCTGGTTTTCTTGAAAAGCTTTAAATATACGGTTGAACCTTTTGTTGCATAATAGTTTCTAACGACCGGCTCCCTGCCACCCTTGAAAGAGTCACCTTGCCTGATCTGCTGTGTCCAATCCATCAAACGCATCGAAGCAGACAACATTTGCGAAGACCCTTTGGCGATGCTTTATGTTCTTAAAAAGAGCAATTGTTATGCAAAGTATCAAGGATATATTCAAGGTTTGTAATAATAACAAAGATGTATTGCCAACTGATTGAATTCTACCGCAATTCATTATCTTGAGGCCTTTTCACCTTATGTTGTCGAGCAAGGTGACGCTAAATCATACAGACGATTACTGAAGAATTAACTGTACACTTGCTAACAAGTCTTAATCTCTTTATGACAAAGCTAAACTTTGGGATCCTAAAGAACACAGAAATTATGAGCAACACAACTAGATTCCATTGTTCCCAGAACAATGACCCCGTTGCATGAAAGGAGTGACGATTGCTTAATGTATATTAATTGCACAGTACATTGATTTGAGTCCCTTCGCACCGGGGGACTCGTAATACCTTCGTTATGAATGAATTTGTTTACTAATTAGCGTTTAGCCGAGAGCTTCGTGGACAGATTACTTTCTTGGTTTATCTAAACATATCTATTTCAATATCGTTTCTAACCTGGTTCATTGGTGAGTGTTTGACTCTTGGTGGCACAACCTGGTTAGGTGAAGAGGAAATGCTTTCAGTAAGTGATGTTTGCTTGCTTGAAATTAACAGTGCTACTCGTTAAACTATGTTTTGTCTGCATTGTTGCTATACAGCTTCCTTATTAATTAACGCTAGTTCGCAGCAAGTTGTTAAAGGATTACACTGACTTATTTTTAAGGAGTTAAACTAGCTTTTCGAAATTAAAGTTTGAAATAGTTGTGAGATCCACATTTATTGGTTTTGTGTTATTTTCACAGTCTTTGCAATTCATTTGAAGTTTATTAAGTTTTAAAATTATCTGAGCAATATCACGTTTGGACTCTGCCAAGCAAGATATTTGAACTTGAACTTAAAGTAATAGGAAATACGTGGAAGTTTTGAATCAAAAGCGCGAGACTTAAAGAAAATGTACGGTGAAAACGAGATGGCCCCTTAAATGCACGAGTCACAAGTAAAATGCATGAAAATTCAATAACTTTTCTGCCATACTGCCTTACTGGGATAAATAGCCATCAGCAATTTGTGTGGAAGTTTGTAGTCATAACTACTGGAACACGGGACCAGAGAAACTTACCAGGAAAGAATTGTGATACTAAGGAACTTTAACATGTTTAAGGATAGCTTCCCTCTCTTCGAATTCAAGCCTGAAAATAACTATGAACTATTGCAAGTACCGAAAGTGTACGATGTCTTTACCAAACGTGTCATGACATTTTAAATACTACCTTTATAAAAGCTAAAGACACTTCTTTATAACACTGATACTGAGACTTTCAAATCCTTCAACGTATAAGAACCAAATCCAATGTCTCGCAAACTTGTGTCGTACTGTTTTGCAAGTTCTTAGGCGGTCTGAGTGCGAAGAACATATACCAGTGTATGTAGAAAAATGCATCGATGAAGAATGTGTGGTAAACGTACGAAATTAAAAAAACTCTCAAGCATGCTCGTGAATAAAGAGCACAAAGAAATATCGAAGATGAGTTTATGAACCTCCATCATATTTTAAGAAAAAAAATATCAACCTTATTGCGCTATAGCAGGATGTCTGCGAACTATAGTTTATATTATCATAAATGTAATATAAAATGTTAATACATTGTTATTATAAAAAACGCTTTTGACCATTAAAACCTGACGATGACCCAAAAAGGTAAAGCGACTTTCTTTAACGAGGGTAACACGTGACAGTAATTATTTGATAAACTTGTGGCCCTCGGTGCGCACTTTACCCAGTGCTCCGTTTTACGAGTATTTAAAGCTAAAGCTACGCGGACCAGAACAAAGTCGAAACGGACGTTGGAGTCACCGAGAGGATCGAACTGGGGACCTCTAGCTCCGAAGGCCGCACACTAACCAACTGAGCTACGCCTGCTTCTACGACTAATAACAATTTATTACTATTTTACATACAATCTTTTCCTTGGCGAAATATGTCAATAAAAAAGAGATATCATAAATGCTAACATTTTATGAGAAAAGGTCTTTGAACGTTAATATCCTGTTTGAAGAACATAAATGGTGTACACTGTGTTTAGCTGTGTCTATTATCTGGACAAGGCCCAGGATTTTAAAAAGTTTTATCTTCAACTAGTAGTTAATAAAGATAATCAGCTGAATCAACATTTGTGTGTTGTAGATATTTTATTGGTTACAGCGCTTTGAAAATTGTTAAAAACTATATATGACAGATAAAAAGTATTGCATAAAAACCAAGCTAAAATTATCTAAAAACGATACAAAATGAATAGCAACTACGATATCTTCAATACAAAACTTTAACGTATGTAGTATGTAAACGTGAGAACGGTAAAATAATATTCAATGTTAACTAACTGCTCCAAGAAGACTGTTGTAACAAAAACGTGTTAAAAAAACGAATATAATCTATTGTAAATGCATTTTCGCGTGCGCGAGTGGTAGCAATTTGAAGTTTGTCATACATTTATTATTTGATGTAAATTGATTGAAATAAAAACATTTATTATTTTTATGAAGAGACCCTAAGAAGTCAGAACACTCGTTATTGTTTTCTATGAGCGATAGTCAGCTCAGCTTCACCTTGTCCACTATGTACTCATAGAAAACACTAAATCGTGTTCTAATTTTTAATTATCACACAAAATTATGTGATATTAAATCCATTGTTCTTCCTCAACACAGAAAGAGAAAATGACATATATACCGGTGTTGGCAAGCGCTAAAGCCTGGATCACACTATTTTGCTATCTGGGTAAGTATGAGATACTAATATTAATATTAATATTAATAATTACTATTTCGATATTCACAATTGAGTTTGTTACATTTGAAGAAGCCAAAGTCTTCAAAACTGAATTATTCTATAGAACACGTTATAACTACCAGTTTCGGTGCAACACAATATAACTTAATACAATGCAATACAATACAGTAAAAAAACAAAAAACATTAATACAAATATATTTAATACAGTAACCTGTACAATGGTAAACCGACAAAGTTAGCTGTTCACAGTTCATTTACAGAGAAAATATATATGTTTGCATGCAGTTTGTACCTACTACTAGTGCATAAATTTGTGCAAAATAGTTTACCCAGCAATACGACTTAGGACAAGAGTTTAATATATCATACTGGCTTCTGATGTTCAGTTCTTCTTCTTTGAAAGGTTTGGTGAACGGAGCAACCGATTCTATCCATTCTCCGATGTTCCTGCTTTTCCTTCTAAGTCTTCCAGCTTCACCTCCGTTCACATTTTCTTTCCTTTTCATTGTCTTCCCCATTCTTGCCCAATATCTGTCTAAGAAAAGTTCCGTCCACCCAATTTAGGTTACCATGTTACCGCTGCACCGCCGTGCAAACTTCTTTACTCGTCGCGTTACTCTGGTTACTGTCACCAACCAAGCACCTGCACAGGAGCGGCCTTAAGAAGCGGATGTGACGGTGACCCTACCACAATCTGCTGTGTTGGGGACAGTGGCTTAAGAGCCATTCGAGAGCCAGTTGCACCAACAGTATCACGGAAGATATTTTATGAGGTGGTAGGTAACACTCCAAGGACCAGGAAGCTCTTCCCACTGTTGGACAAAATGCTGGAAGACGCAGGGCTTTCTAAGGAGAAGGGAACTATTCCAGCGTTTTACGCTCAGGTTTGGTCTTCAAACAAAGTTAAACACACACTCAACAGAGACACAATTGAATTCTGGTATTTCAGCTGCAAACACTTCTCTGTCAGATCGGATTAGGAAGAATTCAAATCATTCAATTTTCCGTTAGGTAGTTTTGCGAACTCTGGCGCTTTTTTTTCATTTTTCAGTTTTTGGTTTTACTTATATACTTTCTTACTGCGCTTCTTATCAAAATACCCAGAACCAATTCTTCCTAAACAAAACTCAAACAAATAATAAGTATTCTTAGTTTAATCGAAATGAATGTTGGCTTTTCGCTGACTGAATCATATGTACGAGCGAGGTTACTCCCAGCATGCTAACCGACCCTAACCAGTACGTCCTATGATCTGACCTGTCTGATCTTGTCCTTGGACTGGACATGAAACTGTTACGGGATCCAGTGTAAAACTAAGGTTGCGTTATTAATTTAGCTTCTAGTAAAAGGTATACACGATGCATGAACTTCAACAGTTCTTAAACTAAAATAGGATTCAGCAATGAATAAGCAGAATAAAGCCGGCTTCGGTCAATTCCAGTAGCAAAATGTGTAACAATATGTCGTTTGGCAATACAATGCATGTAAACACCAGCATGCATTTAATTGCAACATGCACGCACATACTGTAATGTAACTTCCTAAATTGCAATGGAACTGTGAGTGACTACTGTTTTTGGTGAAGGTGTGTTCTCTAGCTCAGCTATATCAGCTGGAGAGCGCCTACAAATGTTTAAATTCTTCTTTTCTGTTTTTCATAATAACCAATTTAGAACACTTTCTGTTGCGTATAGCTGACACTTTTATTTCGCTTGAACACGTATTATCGTCGTTCTTCAAATTGTTCGTCAATGTGACCGCACATAAATATACATATCTAACTCTACGCCGGTTGTTTTACCCAGATACTTCACGAGACATCGTCCCTGGGTCAGATGGAGGAAGCTTCTGATGGACTGGAGTATGAAGGGAATACTAACCTGGGAAACACCCAACCGGGGGATGGGCGGAAGTTTATCCGCCGGGGATTTCTGCCAATCCTCGGGCGATACATGTACGACGCCGTGGGAAAAGCCATTGGTCAGGACTTGATTGGTAAGTTGGTGTGCGCGCAATACGAGAAAACAACTTTCCACACATACACATTTCCAAAAGGTGGTTAAGTGATTCTTAGAAAAAAAACAAAATCGGACTTGGTAAATTAACGTTTTCAGTCAATCAACCATGACATTTGTTTTGAAGTTTAAATTTCCAGATTTTTCATTTTTTGAGAAGATTGCTTAGCCCATTGGAAATCCAGGTATTGATTCACATCAAACTTAAAATGGCAAATAAAATGTCATTTTATTTAGCTAGTCGTATATTGCAGCAACGAAACCTTTGAACACCAACAACAATAGCGGACAAATTATACAATACTTCAATGTATGTCTTGAGTTTTCTTGAGTAAGCTACTTTTCTTACCGTTTTATCCCATGGAATTTCTCGCCTAGCTTCTCAGAACAATCGTTTCAAGGCTCGGTGACGCGGACAAGCGAGTAAAGGAACTGCGATGAAGAAAACTAACTTTTACACGCGTCTCTCATAACAGCCTAACCTGCTTGTCTCTCCTTAGTTTCTCCCGAACTCGCTGCCATGCCATCAGTTGCTGCAACGATTGCTGTCTGGCTGTGGAAGAACGGTTACAATACTGTGCGTTACCAGGGTAACAGCTCAGGTTCATCAAAGCCAATTCCGCTGAGTTCCTACTGTGATGACGAATGCGAAAAGTACGACTTTGCGAGACTAACGTATGCGATTACCGACGGGGCTCCTGGGATGGAGAGTAGACTGCGCTATTGGTCCAAGACCTTGAATGTAAGTGCATTGATGCTCATTATACTGCGAACGACGTACGAGTTTCATTAAACGGAACGGCAGGGATTCTCTTGGCAGACAGAATTTTGTAATTATTTTCACATCCTAAAACTTGTATTATTTCTTGTCAGGCACTTAATGTCTCCTGTCCAGCGGACGGGGCCGGTCCGAACTGCACTGTGGGGGACAACAAGGGCTCGTGCGTTCTGAAAGACATGTGCAAGGGGCAGTACGTGGACGGAGTGTGCGCAGGCTCATCACTAATTACATGTTGTCTTGGTTGGTATACATCAGTTTTCACTCAGCAATGAGCACATTACACAAAAGTGACAATACAAACAGTCTACATTTACCGAGGCGTGGTAGAACTCATTTATAAAACAATTTCAAGTTTGTTTTACGTAAATGTTTTACAGATTACCAAATTCTACTTGATATTTCCATCCATTTGCAGTCACCTCTTTCGTACCAGTAGTCTGTTAAATCTGTTTACTCAAACATTCAAAAGATTGCCGGTGCCCACGTGAAAACACTGTTGTATTTGACTCATTTGTGCAAGTAGGTAGTAAGCATGAAACAGTTGTTAGCCTCGTATCATTTAAATGCAGATGAATGGTTCTCATATTTCAAAACCTTAAATAATCCATACATTTCCATCAACAATTCATTTGATAGAGGTGTAAGACTTTTACACAACACATTTTGATAAATTTGCATCAGCCTCTGTTGAATTTCTGGACAAGCCATTTGACAACAAAGAATTAATTGAAATTAGTAACAAATTAAAAAATAGCAAGGCAATAGGATTAGACACCAAAAGTAATGAGATGATTAAGTACTGTCTAAAGTTCCATTGTGACTTTTTTGTAAATCTGTTTAATAGACTCCTCAAATCTGGTTATTTTCCGCAATACTGGAATGATGGATATGTTTCACCTATTTACAAATCTGGTGAGACCACAGATCCAAACAATTACCGTGGTATTACGCAAGTTCTTTACACTCTTGTTATATTCGCGTTTAACAAATTTCCTGAACTCCAACAATATTATAAAACCAAACCAAATCGAATTCATGACAGCTGATCACATTTTTGTACTAAAAACAAGTTTCTTATTTCAAAGATAACAAAAAGCTATATGTTTGCTTTGTTGAATTTAAGTTTAAAAAAGCCTATGACTCTGTTTGGAGGAATGGCCTTTTTTCAAACTTATTAACTGTGGAATAAGCAAAACGTTTATTAAAATTCTACGTTTCATGTAAAGGAATGTTAGGGCCAGTGTTAAAACAGACAAAGGGCTGAATGATTTTTTTAAATTCTACGACTGGATGTAATTTAAGTCCAGACTTTTAATATATTTGTTAATGACCTAACCGACATTTTTGACTTAAGTCACTAGGTGACTCAAGAGTAAACTGTCTGTTATATATGTGCAGACGACTTGTTGCGTATGTCAAATAGTGAACGTGGTTTACACCAGTGTTTGAATAAATTGCATGGCTATACGAAGAAGTGGAAGCTTCAAGTAAACCTTAAGAAGACAAAATTAATGATTTTTAATAAGTCTGGTAG
>JAOEHT020125620.1:0-12427 GCA_025448195.2 Parazoanthus atlanticus
CTTTGGGTTATCGGCGAAATTGTTTTTGCCAAGATTAAAATTATGGTAATTTGTTTTGATTTCTCTGTATATGATCGCAAAAGAAATCAACATTTGCTAAGCCAGATTGTGTAAACAGGGGTGGGACTAATGAGTAATGGCGCCATTACGAAGATGAACGAACATGACGAAATATAAAAATCAGTCGCTTAGGCCTTAGCTTCCGTAGATGCATGGAAAAGTGGTGAGTTTTTTTGCGAGACTTTTACCAAACACGTTCTATTGATCGATTCACTTATAAATGCTCGCTCCCACGTATGGCACTTTACATTATTCAGTCATCGGACCTATGTCCAGAACGTAACTTTGCTGCTTGGGAAACAGCCGGCAAAAATTTTGACCTACAAAATATATCCTACAAAATTAGGCATATTTTCTGAACGTTATTTCGAACCCTGAAAGGAGATAGGAGTCTCTACACTAGTAACCAGAATTATTTAAATTGTTAAAATGATGTTGACAAAGACATTTAACAGTGGTTGTATGAAGTCTTGTTCTACTGCTTCTTGCTCCATCACTGGTGTAAAACCAGGCTTTAGAATGAGCATTGCAAACTTGTGATGATTGTTAGTGATTGCAATAATTGCCATTGACAGGAAACCAACCTCCAGGGATGAACCCAATAAAAGGTGCCTATTTTGTAAAAGACATTCAAAGGCTGGCAGATTATTATGGAATTCCTATCAATCAACCTGCAGTAAGTATCCTAACTTATTTATTAATATAAATTTAAGACAAGTTTATATAGAATGGATGTGAGTGTCTGTAGATTCTGTACTGTGATACAAACACTCCAGATATTGTAGAGCATGAGATAAGTATGAGAGGAACAAAAGGGAAACCATTTCCAAGTGTTTTTCTTGCTTCTCGAGTGCTCAGACAACTACATCATACTCCTGGAGTGTTTAATATAAAATTATCACAATCTTATCTATAGAGTGACACAAATAGCTGTTTTATAAGGCTTTGATAAAATAGAAATTGAATCTGATATAAAATGTTAAGTTTGCCATTTTACACCTATTCTACTGCAGCACCAAGTATACTGCTATTCCAGTTAAGGTTGACATTGTGCATATATAGTGAATTCATGCCAGGACTGAACCTAGGAACTGTGATTGCCAGAAAGATCAAATAAAAATAATGTACTAAGTGGCTTTGACGGAGAGTTTTTGAAAACATTTTGAGAAATGCAAATAGTTAACTGCTGTTTGTAACCCAAGTTTAACTTTTCCATAGCAACAGTTTTTTGTTTGTTCTAAGTTCAAACAACCCACAGTTCCTTTTGGTTGGGTATTGCTAAAAGCAGGCCTGATTATTGCAACACAGGAAACACTCAATGGATAATCTGCAGTTCACGCATCTGATTACTGTCACACATTCACTTTCAAACAGAACTGTAGTTTAAAAGTATTAAACTTATATCGTTTGAGATTGAAAGTTAGCCCCTTTTGTGCTACGGGGTTCTGTAAATACATGAATATGTAATCAATCAATTGTCTTTTTCTGAGCAAAATGCAAGAGATGCAAGCTACTTCAAATTTTGCAAATAACGATTTTGAAATTGAAAACAAATTCAAAAACTCACCATTGTCCATTTTACACCTCATGCAAGATGCACATATGTGCATGCATGTGGACTTATTGCAGCTGTATAAAAAATCTGTGGAAAATTTGGACTGGGCCTCTGGTACCCTGGGCCTGTGGGCCGTAGGATGTGAAGAGGGCTGTGAGCCAAATCCAAATCCAAACAACCCCCCCCCCCCCACTATCCTAGATAAATCATTGACATTTGATCCCAATTGAGTTCCAGATGGCTGGGCATTTGGTGCTAAACCACATCTCCAGCCCCTGGGCATTTGACACCTGAAGTAAAACTCATATTAAACAGTACAGAGTGCATCGTTAATGCTTGGGAGATTAAGCCCAACATTTCATGTTTCCGGCAAATGGAAGAAGGCTTAAAGATCGCACAAGCAACTAGAGTTCCTTCAGTTGGAGTTTGTCAAGACAACAAGACCAAATCTTGTCTCCCCCACAAGTCCAAAAATTGGCATTTGTGTTAAAAAAAAACTGTTTTTGAGCCTTGAAATCAGAGTTTTGGCCCCTCCCCTAAATCCGCCCCTGGCTTTTGAAGAATGGGGTTCCATTATTCTCCCCAAATTGGGGGGTGAGTGCTAGCTGAAACTTCCTATTTGTATTAGGGCAAACAAAAACATGCATATGGTTTTCAGTGTATTATTTAAGAGTGAAGCCATATTCTTTGTAGAATATCAAAAGCGAAAACATATATATCAAACTCGAACAAACAGCGCCAAGGCAAAGCTGATTAATATATTATTTTGTAAATCTACAATATTTTAAAGACTCTTACTAGTGACCCGTTTGACCCCAGATAAAAATGCCTTTTTCAGCCATCTAGTTACTGGTTGTTAAAACTTTGATGTTGCTGTTTTTTTAAATTATTTGTGGACAAATGTATTTCCAAATGTGAACAACGTGGGTTCTCCTCTCTTTGCTCATAATTTCTGTTGCTGGTGTTCCAAGTATTTGCAGGTTTCATCACATACTTATGATATGGTTAACAGTTGGATTTAATATTTAGACAGGTAGAGTTGGTTGTTCATTTTCTGTAATTTATGCCCCTTCGGCTTAATGACAAATTAAGAAATGAGATAGTAAAGGATTATGTGAAATGCTGCACATTAGTTGTTGTTTGTAACAGTTAGAACTATAAAACTGAAATTGTTTTGTTTATTAAAGAGAATGTACAATTCACATATTAATTACCATTTCAGAGTTTTTCTTTATTCTGGGGACAAGGAGGTACAGCAGAAGCTATTTACTATTTAATTGAATATTTAAAGAAAAGGTGACTTTATGGAGTGGGGAGAGGTGGTACAATTTTTACTTATTGGCAGTACATGTACTTGCCTTAAGAAAAAAATTATACAGCATTTGCTTATTTGGTCAGATAGTGTTGGAGAGGGCTGGGCATTTGAGCATCAAGGTACTGTAACCACTGATAGCAGGATGTTTGACCAACTAAAAGTAAATGCTTCCAGGATTGGAAATTTGACTAAATTTTTTCAAAAAAATGAAATGCCCAGGGATTTGCACGGGGGGCCAGGGGGAGGGGAGATGTTTGCATTTGGATTTGACTCACACATTTTAGTCATGTTATTCATTATGTATAACTTAAGCCTCTTCTGAAATAGCTGTTAGCCAAACGTATATATAGTCCAGATGAATGTGACTTCGTTGCAAGTGGGATTGTTATTTTAGAGTCTGTTTGTAGCTTGAGTGGCAATAATTTGAATCAATAATTTATTGTCTCACTGCAGGATGCTATGGACAAGCTTATTAATAAAGGTACAACTACATGTTGATCATTTTTCTCCATGTTATGATGCCTTGCATATTAATATAGTATCATTAATGGAATTTCATGCCAGTTAACTTATTTGGCATTTTTTAGGGTGCTTATTGTTGAATTTTACAGTATTCCTCATGGACTCTCATGCTCACTTGATCTGGGCTTCATTGAAACAGTTGCACATTACAAAGAATTAAGTTGTCTTTTTTCTAACAGTATAACTATTGTAATTTTTCTTCCAACTGCAGGTATAATTATAATTCTAAATTTGTTTGTCTCACTCCCAGGTTCATTATCAGCAATGAGAATGCTTACTGCAGCCAATATTTCTCATCCAGAGCTATTAGAAGGAATGTCGCGTGAGCTGTGGATGAGACTATGGTCCAGGGTGAGCTGATGTCTAATGTATGTGATATTTCAATTCAAATATTTTGCATCTACATCAGGGCCCACTTGGAGTTTTTCCAGGCAGGATTAAATTCTAGCAAGGGAGCATGCTAGCTTTAATTGGCTTTGAAACAAGCATTCATTCTATATTTCCAGTGCCACCTTTGAATCTGTGATATAACCGATTAGTTTGTGGTGAAGGCCCCTTTTTTTAAATTGATGTAATGAGGGCCAAAGGCCCAAGCTAAGTGCGAATCACAAGTACGGTATGTCACGAGGGTGGAACCAAGTGTGAGGAAAAGGAGTTCCTTCCATTATTTTCAAATGTCAATTTGTTGAGCCCACTGTAATACACAACAGCAGTCCTCACAGGAACTCAAACCCACATTATGAACTAATAGGTTATACCACATAATCCAAGATTTCGCTAGATATCAATGAATTATTGTTTCAAAGCAAACTCTGGCATGTTCCCTTGGTTCCAGCTGTTACAGTGACATAAATGTTTTTGTAAGTCCATGCTTGGATAATTACAAATATGTCATAAATATTAACCGCAAATTCTGAACTTATTGTCAGTCAATGCTACAACCATTTTTACTCTAACCTACAGTAAGTAAAACTTCTACAAGTTTGAAGTCTCATTTTAAGAGTAAGTTTGGGCACCATGAAGGGGAAGGGCTGGGGTTTTTTATCTCCCCTCCCAACACACACACAGTGCTGTCACTTTTTTTGTTCATTTAAATTGACAAAATATCAGAGAGTAAGGATATTTGAAAACAAATTATTGATTCTTTAAAGATTCAAAATGTCCAGTGAAAAAGTGTTAAATTGTAGATTTAGATGCAACTTCAGCTAAGAATTATTTTAAAAACCCCAAATTGAAATATGTTCTGCCAGGAGAGCATGCTCTTCTGGAAATATGTGCTTGTTTTGACAGCTCCTCCATTTTCAAAGTTTATAACACACATCGTCATCCAACATGAAACAATGTCAATCATTGCACCGAATCACTTGTTGTGGAAAAATTGAAACACAGTCTAATGACATATAAGTTTCCCTTATATGTTGTACATGTCATCACCTCTGTCAATCAATTTTTGTCCATTAAAATTTCTTTACAATCAAGCAACCAAATACTCTCTGAATAAATGTGTGTTTAATTTTTGTGATTTTTTTTTCTAAAATTGTTTTTTTCAAAAACAACAACAACAAATAGTAGACATGAGTTGTATAGATTGGTAAAGATGCCTGGATGAATATCATCTGAGATCATATAATAACTGTTACATCTATTTTACATGTACAGGATGAAGACATCTATCTGCCAGAAAATCTGCAACAGGTACATTCTTAACAAGTCTAATTTATTATTATATATAAAGTTGCCCAACCTTTGTTCTAAATAGTGTATCTTTGTTGTAGGTGTGTCAGAAAGTTGGCTTGACAGAAGCACAGACATCAGCCCTACTCTGTCGAATGACTGATTCAGATGTTAAGAAGAAGTTGAAAGAAACAACACAAAGAGCTCTGGATTTTGGGGTGAGAAGAAACTTCTGGGGAATTTATGAGAAATATTTTGTTGGTAAAAAAATAAGGATGCAAGAAAAAAGTTTATAACCTTCACTCACCACGAGTTTCAGAGATGTATTTTTAGTGGTCATCTCATACCGAACTGTCGTCGTTTTTCTAAGACTAAGGTTTGTGTAATTGGTTTAGATGAACATTGCTCTCATAGTTTGGGGTGGTGAGTGGCTCCCTGACAAATTAACATGGAATGGGTCAGTCTTAAGAAGTTTGATTGATCAAGACTAAAATCTTGCCCCCATCTTGCCTTCCATAAGAAAAGCCTTGGAATCACATATTTTGTAGGCTATGCTTCTGTCTGATGTACTTTTTACCATCTTAAATCTTTGAATGCTGATTTTTTTTCTCAATTTAACACAACGAGATGGAGTGTTTGTTTGTTCGTTAAAAATACTCCTGCATCCACACGTTTGTTCTATGATTATTTGTTTATTTACATTTAGAAAACAACTACGAGTGCAGAGTGAAGTGAAAATCATCAAACAGTACATGTACTCAGTAGACTTGTCTTTATTTGCAGAGGGTGAAATCTAACAATAGCAATAAAGGTCCCAATCTCAGATCGTTCGGGCTCTACCGAATTTTTAAATCAATGGCCGTTACTATACACGCTTTTTTTTTTTTATAAGAACCAGTAAATTTGGCCGAGGCTCATTGTTCTTAATTTTTTGGCGATTTGAGCCTCAAATTGTTCTTAAATTGTTCTTATTTCTATATGCAAGAGCTTGCCTATTTCCCTAAGTACTTCACTACTTGGCAACACGTCTCGCAAAACAACGATTACAATGCAGATTGCCAACAGCGAGAGGTAAAGAAAATATCATTATTTCAATTTCCGCTTTAGAATTTCTGTCTCATTTCGCTTTACAATTCATCGAAATCCAAAACAAAATCTATCAGATTTCGTGAACTCATGGAAAACAACTGGTTTGTAGTTCGCGGCCTACCAGAATTCCTAAAATCAGCTTTTACAAACTCAAATCATTCACTTCAAAGGATGCTAGCTCGGTACCTCCCAATTTCGATTCAGCGTTCTGTCACGCTTCATCCCTATACCAACAGTAGTTCGTCACGAGGATGGAAAAAGCTTATAGAAGTACAAAAAGGGTTCAAAACCACTAGTGTTTATTCTGCTCCAACAGAAAAAAGGAAGAGCAAGCAGCAAATCAAAAGCAGTATTTCCTAATAGGTCTCGGAATTCCTTGGTACTTGGCAACAAGTCTCGAAAAAAAACAACGATTACCGCAGAGGCTTAAAATATGGCTGCCTGTCAAGAAGTTGAAAGAAATATTTAAAAATGTTGGCAGTCATGAGTCGATCAAGATTTCGAGTTTTGTCGATCTCTGCCCTATCAATATTGTTGGATGTGGCAACTAATAACAGCGCAATTTCATAATTGTAGTTTTCGGCCAAATAAAGAAAATTCCACTTCATGTTTAAAAGATCAGCACAGGACGTAAATGCATACAGAGAAGCGGATGTTGCAAGCGACCACAACTTGGTGATCGTCAAACAGTACTAAAGCCCAACAGAACAAACAAGAGGTCGCAGACAGCGAAGCAGTATG
The DNA here is from genome assembly GCA_025448195.2 of Parazoanthus atlanticus. Lineage (NCBI taxonomy): Eukaryota > Metazoa > Cnidaria > Anthozoa > Zoantharia > Parazoanthidae > Parazoanthus > Parazoanthus atlanticus. The sequence goes on from JAOEHT020125620.1 coordinate 6,957, forward strand.
AGACCAGTAAGCTGCAGATGTCTGAAATAAGCAAGTAACTTCAATTGGAATTAAGGAATAGGTTCAGTTGCGGAAAAACTCACGGCTATTCAATTCACCTCGTTAGCTCGCTGTGATGCCAGCATGGTGAGTCCTGATGGTGCAGTGGATAGCACGCCTGACTAGCGACCAAGGAGACGTGGGTTCGAGTCCTGCTCAGGGCATAAAAACCAATGTTTTCGGACGAGTGTAACGATTTATTCTGTCTTAATAAAGAAAGCTCTCAACTTATGAGTTGCTTAGCAACAGAGGAGATTGACAATCACGGTAAAAGAAATGAAGATATATCGGTTGATGCAAACGAAGTAGAGAAGTGAAAAACGATCAAAAGCACATACTGTAAAACGGTGTTAGGTCACAAAGCAAAGAAGAGCAAGAACTGGATCAGCCCGACAGCTGGAGAAAAATCATTGAGTGGAAACAGTTGAGCAAAGATAGAGAATGCAAAATCAGAAAGACATAGAAAAGGGCTAAGAAGTTATTATACAGAGAAAGATCTAGACAGAGAAGTAAAGAAAAGCCCGATGAAAAGATCCGAGGGAATGAATGGGCTAACAATATAGCCCAAGAAGCTGAAGAAGCAGCAAAACTCGGATAAATGAGACACGTATACGATGCGACAAGGAAATTTTGCAACCAAAGACTGAGACAAAATGGTGAGGGACAAGGCTGGAAAGTTACTAACAAAAGAGGAAGAAGTACGAAACAGATGGAAGGAGCATTTTGAGGAGGCACTAAATAGAACGAATTCAGACATTCCAGCAGAATTTCCAACAGTTATCAAATAACAGAAGTTGACACTGGTCCTATCACAAAAGCAGGAATATCAAGTGCCATCGACGGAATGAGTAAAGGAAAAGCACCCGGAACCGATAGTAAAACTGCACAGCTCCTTAAATCCGACATAACAACATCAGTTGGTGTACGTTACACGATTTCTTCAGTATGATATGGAACACTGAGATATACGACGAGTTCCTAAAGATTGGAGCGAAGAGCTGATTGTCAAGTTAGCAAAGAATGGAAATCTGATTATATGTGATAACTGGAGAGGGATTACCTTGATGTTTGTCGCCGCAAAAGTTATGGGCAGAGTGTTGATAAGGAGAATATCAAAAGGAGTAGACTCGGAAGGCTAAGGAAAGAACAAGCCGATTACAGGAAAGGAAGGAGTACAGTTGAGCAGATCTTTATTATGAGGAACACTGTAGATCAAGCACTAGAATGGAATTCCAGCATGTTTGTATGTTTCGTAGATTACAAGAAAACCTTAATTTGACAGTGTTCACAGGAAACACTCTGGAAGATCATCGAGTGTCGTGGTATCCCTCCCAACTTAGTAAGGATGGTTAAAGCTATGAACAACAACAATCAGTTGATAGTGGAGGACAGACTGACAGGTTCAGTGTAAAGAGGGATGCAACATGTCGGGCTTTTTATTCCTATTAGTAATCGACTAGATTATGAAAACAGTGGGGGCAATGACAGTGGTATCAAGTGGAAACTGTGGTCCAAGTTAGAAGATCTCGAATTTGTGGATGACAATGCGCTATTCTCAAGCATAAGAGAAGGAATTCAACGGAAAGTACAAAATCCCAACAACAACAGCAAGGGAACCGGCCTAAAAATCAGCATTACGCAGGTTGAATGCTACCAGTGATGAGAAAATTCGAATTGAGAAAAGCGAAATAGAAGATGTAGAAAGCTTTGTTTACCTGGGTGCAAAGGTCACCAAGTCTGGCGGTACAGAAGAAGACATCAAGGAAAGGATAGGAAAGTAAGGAACGCTTACAAAATTAGAGAAAACTGGAAAAACAGCCATTTAACTAGATAAACTAAGATCAGAATTTTTAAGTCCAATGTTATTCCTGTGTTGTTGTATGGGTGCGAAACCTGGTGGATGACCCAGTCAGATGAAAAGAAACTAAACATCTTCTTGCATAGATAAGACACATACTTAAGATCTACTGGCCGATGCAAGTCACAAACAGTGAAGTTAGGACCAACACAGAAACAATCACGCAAGTGCGAAAAAGGAGGTGGGTGTGGCTAGGTCACGTCCCAAGGATGAACTAAGACGCCAACCCTCGCATTACCCTTACGTGGGTGCCTGAAGATAGAAGGAAATGGAGTCGTCCTTGTGGAACCTGGCGCAGGGCGATAGAGAGAGATGAAGGAGAAAGGCTTAAAAATATGGACAAAGGCAGCATTTGTTACTGCAAACAGGATAACTTGGAAACGTAGAGCGGGCAGCCCAACTCTCCACTGTGAAGGAATGGACAGCAATAAACGATGAAAAAAGTTTATTTTCCTGCGTTCTTTCGATCATTGCCGAGCCAAATACAATGACTGCTGATCAGATGTTGGTCATCGTTTTCCGCAATATATTTATAACAATTGTATATTTTGAATAAAACTGGCAATGTTCACTTTACACACTTGTGGAGGTGGTGGTGATTAGAGAGCCTTACTATATAAAAAAGCTGCCCGCCGCATTTATATTTTTGAAAAAATTCTGAAGAGAAACCGGAAATTTTTATGTTTAGCCTTGGTACTTTTTATTCATAATCTACTACAAATGAGTAAGTATACGATTGCTTTATCATCAATATTTGCTTTATAATATATTTTGTTAATGAGTGGTTTGACCGCATGAAAACGACTTAGGCTTGTATCAGACGCCGCGAAGTGCTACAGTGGTCTAAAGAACAAATTTCGTACAGATATTTCATATTGCCGAACAAATCAGCCGACTCATCAAACTTTTACAATTCACTTTGTACGGATATTGGCAGTCTGTACGAAACAAAGAGAAATGGGTTTTCAAGATGACAGTAATTTTACAGATTGAGAACCTCCGATTTTTGCCGAAGTAGCTGATCGACCAAAGCAATGTGTGTATCTCGCTTCCCGTATATTGATTGTTTTACTGCAGCTTCTTTCAATGATTGTAAATGTCGGAGTTTTGATTTATTACTCCTCAACTATCTTGTCAGTCCAAAGACATGGCTTAACGCTAAAATTTTCACGTCAGTCAGCTCAGTACAGGAAAACCTGAATTTCGTTGGATAAATTGATGAACCAAACAGTAAGAAAGAGCATATCAAGAGTAGATATCAGGCCATTTTTCACGATTAAATATGAAACTGGGTGAAACCGAGAAACTTACGTTGGAAGTCTGAAAAAATTTTAAGGAACTATCACCAAATGTTTGAGATTTTTACTAAAAAGGATCAAAAACATTGGCTTAACTAGAAATGTCGGATGCATATTTATCGATGGTGTTTTTGAGTTAATGTCTATACGCTTTATCCGGCTGACAAAGCTAACACTTGTGCTATCGAGAAAACATATAAACAAAGATTTGATATAAGAATCTGTTATGAAGGCATTCACTGTCGATGAAGCTGAAAAACAGCTTAGATTTAACAACGTACTGTGAACGTACCTTAAGCTGAGGCTATAAAATAGGGAGTGTTTATTTAAAAACATGAAACGAAATATCGTTATTAATATTATTATTATTATTGTTATCATTACTATTATTATTATTATTATTATTATTATTAGTGTTGTTGTTGTTGTTATTGGATATAAGCATGTTTCGATCAATGTGGTCATCATCAGAGCGATTAACTCTGACATGCTAGGATGCGATCAGAGACAAGTGTAGGAGAAACCGAGAAAGAAAAAAACTGAATGTTGTTATCATCATCATCATCAAGTATCGAGTGTTCTTGTGGATATGGACCGAATTCGCTTCTGCATTGATAATCCATTTCAATCGTGCTCCAAATTAATCGATCCCTACTATATTTTCAGCGTCTGAGCCAGAACTGTGCTTGAAATATTTGCAGTGGTTGTTATTTTGTATCTTTAACGTGTTCTTGCCGACCTACATCAAGATTGCACAATCATCCCCTTTAATGTCTTGGTTACAGGGATCTACATTGCAGGTACCAAAGTGAGAACAGAATGTCAGTCGAATGTTGGGAAAGTCTTTGAGCACATACCGACGCATTCTGTTTCTGGATATCTCAAAAACGAAAAATAAAATATTAAGAACACTTTTAGAAGCTTAACGTCTGCGCTGCAAGTATACCTCGAATGAACCCTGACATTTTAAATATTATAAGATATATTTTTATTTGCACCTCTCTCAATCCTATGTATCACTGACACGTGTTGCTATATACAGCTATTCAAAAAAAGGTTGCATTGGTGCAAACCCAGGACGAAAAGAACTGTGGGTTGTGAAAACCGAAGGAAGAAAGCAAATTTCTGCATCGGAAAGTATAAATTTAGACAATCAAACAGTTTTTTACATCAAACAAAGTCTTCTTGTGTACCAGATAGTAAATACCTCCTATCAACAGCTCAGTGTGTTTAGGGCATGTACAAATGCACAATGTACGAATGCACAATAAACAAGACAACTTTTTTAAATAGAGCTACTTACTTCTTTATTTACACCTCAGCAGTGACGGGCTCTGCCGATTAGATTAGAACATTTGAGGCTGAAATCCTCAACTAAAAATATAAAAAGAACGTTCAGCCCGAAATAGTGTCATATGCATGCAGGGGAATGCTGTTATTAAATGTGTTGGATTATTCTCCAACTTTCTTGATATCTAAACACATCTTAATGTTCACTGCAGCCAACTCAGCCACCAGGTAGCGAAACACGTAAGGCAATGCTATCATCTGAATGTGTTCGCTGGTCTGGCACTTTCGACACTGCCATTTGCGTTCAGTGTTCGCCGCAGCAGCTGCCACTTGTACCGCGGGTTTGTCGAGCAGGGAGGACAGAAGGCTGCCACACTTGCTGCACACGTAGCCCTGAAAAGAATTTAAAATTACAAGTAAGCCTTCAGTAGACATGCACTTACATGTTCACACACACGCACATCGGTCCACGCGCACACCCACACGCACCCCCTCTCCCGCCCCCAACCACCACACTCACACATTCACACCTCAAGTGTCCTTGAAAAGCTCGATTATTTTGGGTTGGAGACCCCTCGCGCTAAGTAGAGCTGACGGCCGTCTCACTCTGTTGTAAAAAACTATCTCCGACTTGTACTCCACAGAACTAGACACACCCACCCAGACAACTTCATCCCTTTATCTCATCCGCAATCAGTACTCATCGCCTCTCGTTCTACCCTAGAACAATAATTCAGTGGAACAATCTGCCTCACTCATTTCTTACATACACTTGCTTCCTGGCCAGCTTCTAGCAATATACATTATCTTCAGTCAGCCATAAATCAGTCCAACTTTAATACTTATTCACTTGGACCGCTGACCCAACCAATAATCACCAAGCATGAGGGGTAGGCTGTATTGGCAAATTAAACACACACACACACACACACACACACACACACACACACACACACACACACACACACACACACACACACACACAC
>JAOEHT020125701.1:0-12426 GCA_025448195.2 Parazoanthus atlanticus
TCAAGCGACAAAAAACAAGTTTGATTAACAAAATATGCTGCTTTAATGAAGTACACGGTCAGTTTTTACTGTTTTTTTAGTCAGGGATGTCACATTTTTTTTTAAAAAAAGGGGAAATGCGTTCTGGGAAATATGGATAAACATCGGATTTTTTGCTGCTTTCTTTCCAATTTCTGAAATTAGTTTTTCTTTCAGTAAATCTTGTAACATATATTCACCAGTTGTGGTAAAATTTGCGGAGGAAACACCATTCGATGGTATCAAACACGTTTCTAGTGAAATCTAAAAATAAAACTATGCCTGGTGATGTTTTTTTTTAACCCTTAAACGGCCCAGCGATTTTTGCTAACAAATCAGCCCTCGGGGGTCAATCGGGACCACCCCCATGATTTTTCAAATGGTTGCACATGAAAGATCGAGTTTTGGCATGTAAGCATCTTTAGGTTAGCTAATTACTTTCCATAACAACAATCAAGTTTTAATTAAGAGCTGGTGCTATGAACGTGTCCGCCACATTGGCCGCCGTCTAGGATTTTTCAAAATTGATTTTTTAGCAAACTGCAGCAAATTTGCCTGAACTGAGTAGAAAACATATATTTACAGCCTCAAAAAGAAAAAGATAATGAAGAAGAAAATAGCAAAGAAGAAAATGGAACAAATTTTGTAAAATATCCCGTTTTCTGATTCAATCTTCACCTTGCGTAATTATTTTTGCATAAAATATAAGTGATGACGTCACTCAATTAAGGTCAAATGATGTGATTGTAATTGGACTACAGGTGCTGCAAGTTTCATATTGATTGCTTCTAAGCTTCAGATTTTAGGTTTGATAAACTTGGGGCAGGATCAATTTGACCCCTTGGCAGTTTAAGGGTTAAGGTGCAGTGCACAATATCGCTTATCAGCCGGATGTTCTCTCCAAAGGATACACTTTTAACTTTCTCTCTCAGGAGGGAGGGGGGAGGGCTGTTGCAACCCCTCACCTTTCTGATCTTTCCTCGTGCTGTTTTTGCATTTTGTGTAAAATTCCCTTTGGCCAATTTACCTTACCCTTTGTCCGTACACATGTATCTATGCAAGAAATTTTGAAAAATTTTAACGTCAAAAAATTTGGGGGTGGGAGTTGCAAAAACACCCCCCACTCCCCCACTTCTGAAAGGGAAGGGATAGCAGCAATAATAAATACATTTTCCTAATTTTGCTTTTGTCACAATATGCCTATGTTCCCAAAATACTTTAGACATAAAGTAGATTTTGTCGGTTGCTTTACTTTTAAACTTTAAGTCAAATATATTCTTGGTCAAATGAAGGCTTTTCATACAAAACCTCTATAAAGCCGCAATAGCATTTTAATAACATTCTCAAAGTAAAAGCTTGATACAAACACTTTGGTACAATAACTAGATATTAGTTTTAGATAGTTTAGAGTTATTATGTCTTCATCAGAGCGGTTAAGTTTTTCTTACTTTTGTACCAAAATAGATCCAAGGTCATGGCATAAATTATTGATTATGCAAAATATATTAGCAATTAGAGTTAAACAAATTATCGATTATCAACTATGACCAAGGCTGCTATATACATCCAAAGTTTCAAGCCATTCGATAATTAGATAGCCAAATTAAGGAGGGGGTTGATACAAAACCCCCCTCCTCAGAAGGAAGAGGTAGTAAACCACCACCTGAGAGAGAGGGTAACCCTATCTTACCGGGTGGCAATGCCCCCTCCCCATGTGGTTTATTTCTTGTTAATTCTGTACGTTTGGGTCGAATGGGCTAAGACATTCTGACTTTCCCTCAACTTTTATAGGGAATCTTTAGGCATAAAAAATGTTTTCTTATCTTATCTATCTATGTAACAATATCACATGTTTATTTAAATAGTAGTGATTATACTATTGTATACTTATAGACTATCTGTCTATATGTCTATTTGTAGTTCTACTTCGTCAGTGGACCATGTGGCTATGAAGTCACGTGAGATAGAGCGCGCGAATCTAAGTCTTCAGTTGAGCGTTTGATTTTGAGCTCTTCGGTTGTGTTGTCGACTGACCACTTGTAAGACGGACCTGAATGAAGAAAACTCCCTTTTGACAGAGGAAAAAGATGAAGAGGAACAAGAATTACTTGTGCACAAGAAACAAGCTACGATGAATAACGACCTAATTACTCTTTTGACAAATATGAACCACACTATGGTGGCCATGAGTGAATCTCTCGAAAGGCTTCGTGAAGGCGAAGAGGATACTAAACACCCCTCAAAAGCAGAATCAGCTACCAAACGAAGAATCTCTTCTGATTCAACGTCCGATTCAGGGGCTTCAGATGCTGAGGCGCCAAAAAGTGGTCGAGGATGCTGAAGCCACAATGTGCAGCCATCAGATCGAAGATGACGACACCCTACTTGACGACATTGCTCAGTCGTTGACTGACACTGAGAAAACGGCGTCGAAAGTCGCCGAGAAGTTAGCAAAAATAATAAATGCCAGATGTGATTGCGCTCCTAGGACATGTTAGCTATGAACTGTCCCGACATAGACGAAATTTGAATAAGGATTATGCCACCTTGTGGTCTTCTAACGTGCCGATTACGGCCATGCTCTTTGGTGATGAGCTGCAAACTCAGTTGAATCACATCCGTACATCAAATAAGATTAGCAGCACGGCCAGCGCCTTTGGAACATCTAATTCTAATAGATCATACGGATCTAGCTACAGAAGCTCCAGTTATCAAAAAATCACAGTCGGAGACACGCAAGCCATTTTTGAGAAACTCAATCAAGAGAATCAACGATTCAGGAGGAACAACCACTATCAGACTCAGTATCACCACAACAAGAAACAGGTCGGAGAAACACCGAGCCAGAAACAAGCAATGACTTATCGCGGTTAAAGACATTACAGTAGAGAAATATGAGTCTGTTCTATCTTCCCTTCTAGAATATTTCAAAGGGAAAACCTTAAGGTTCAAAGCTGGCAATCTGGCTTTTATTCTTATGTATGGCAAATGTCAACTTCTGATTCAGAAGTTCTGCAGACAGTAACTGGTCAAAGGATTGAATTCGACTCAGTCCCATTGCAGCTAAAACCACTGATGCAACATAATAAGTTATCAGCTTCAGAAACAGAATCAGTTGACTTAGAAATATACAAACTTGTACAAAAAGGAGTCATTCAGACTTGTGAACACGAGTTTGGAGAATTCATATCCCTCATATTCACTAGACCCAAAAATGATGGTTCACATCGCATGATACTGAATCCTAAGGTGCTGAATAAGAGTGTTACTCATCATCATTTTAAAATGAATACCATCCGGTCAGCCATCAGACTGATGAAGCGTGGTTGTTACATGGCATCTATTGATTTGAAAGATGCTTACTATTCAGTACCTATTAAGAGAGATGATCAGAAGTTTCTCAAATATGAGTGGAAAGGAAGCTTGTACAACTTTACATGTTTCCCCAGTGGGCCAGCCATTTACCCAAGAAAATTCACAAATCTGCTAAAACCGATTTTCTCTTTTCTGAGAAAACAAGGCCACATACCAGTCGTTTACATTGATGTTTGGCTAATGGCAGAAAATTTCGCTAAATGTGTTGAAAACATAGCTTAGACTGTCATTTGGCTTGACAAAACAGGGTTTGTTACTCTCTCTGAGAAGTCAGCTTTGTGGCCTTCTCAAAAATAGTCTTTTTGGGATTTGTGCTAAATTCAATTTTGATGCAAATATCACTAACTCCGGCGAGACTAACTAAACTTACAGATGCCTGTAAGAATTTGCTGGCCACTGCCAACCCTACTACTAGGGAGGTGGTTAGAGTACTAGGACTTATAAGATCATGTTTCCGGGGGTAATGTATGGCCCGCTCCACTACTGATATCTGGAAATGGATAAGACTGTAACCCTAAAATTAAATAACGGTAATTTTGACAAAGCAATGTCATCATAACTAGAAGCTGTAACAAACATTAACAGGTGAATCGTGTCATTATCAACTGCTTTTAATAAAATAAGCCATGGTTCTCCCCACAGTATTTTGATCAACAGATGATTCTTTGATAGGGAGTGGGAAGGATGCTGCCATGACACTGTTACAACAGGTGGGAATTGCACTCCAGATGAAGCAGAACATGACGTAAATTACCTCGAAATATTTGCAGTACTTCTAGCTCTGAAATAATTATCATCTGAAGTATCAGGACAACATGTGAAATTATGACTGACAATACCACGGCAGTGGCTTGCATAAATCACATGGGTACCTGCCATTCAAAAGCGAATAACAGTCTTGTACTTCAAATTTGGGATTGGTGCATTGCCCATAGTACATGGATAACTGTAACACATATTCCAGGGAAAGAAAATGTACATGCAGATCGGGAATAAAGAAAATCCCGCAGAGAAACTGAGTGGTCCTTCAACAGCTCCCTTTTTAGGGCAGCAATTGATAAGCTTGATGTAACATATATAGAGAGATTTATTCGCATCCAGACTGAATTATCAACTAAAACCTCTCGTTTCATACAAACCGGACCCTGAAGCATGTGCAATCAATGCTTTTAACATGTCTTGTGAAACGTATACATTTTATGCATTCCCGCCCTTTAGTGTAATAACACATGTGTTACAAAAGATTACTGAAGAAGGATCCACAGGTATTTTGGTGGTCCCCAATTGGCCTACTCATGGTTGGTGGCCATACCTTATGAACGTCCTTTTTGATTTCAATTGATTTTGCCCAAACTAATACAAACACTACATCTACCAGCACACCCACAGATAGTTCATTCACTGCAAAACAGCCTGGAACTACTGTTCTGCCACTTGTTAGGGAACTGCTTACAAGTAAAGGAGTTTCGGAAGAGGCTGTAAGAATTATCCTACAATCCTGATGGACAGGCACGCAGAAGCAGTAAAGAACATATTTACAGAGATGGCACGTGTTCTGTGGTTGAAGGAATGTTGATCCAATTTCAGCATCTACAGCAGATTTCCTTTATCAACAGTACGAAGCAGGGCTATTATACAGTGCCATAAACACTGTCAGGAGTGCCCTATCAACTATCATTTACCTTCCTGGAGGTATTACTTTTGGAAATCATAACTTGGTTACACGGTTTCTTAAAGGGATCTTCAATTCTAGACCATCTCTCCCTCGATACAAGGCGATATGGGATTTATCTGTTGTTCTGGACTACCAGAAGACTCTAAGTCCGGTTAAGGATTTTAACCTCAGAGACATCCCTTACAAAACAATTTTGTTAGTTTCCCTATTATCTGGGCAGAGATGTCAAACCATTCATGCTTTGATTCTTAATGGTATGAAACAAGCAAGATATATATGTTATTACTTTTGAGCCGGTAGGATTCTAAAAACAAGTAAAGCAGAGAAGCATACTCACTAGACAAAAGGTTATGTGTTACAACATGTATTGAGAATTATATCAAGGTAAAAGAACCTCTGAGAGATGGTAATTACCAGCTATGACTAAGCTACACTAAGTCATATAAACCAGTTACTAAGGATACAATAAGTAGATGGGTTAAGAATGTACTTGGTAAATCAAGGATAGACACCAAGAAGTATGGTGCTCATAGCACATGAGCTGCAAGTACTTCAGCAGCCAATTCAACTACCAGTTTATATATTAATGATATTATAGAAGAAGCAGGTTGGTTCAGAGAGAGTACGTTTAGGAAGTTCTGTGAGAAACCAATCACTGAGTCTTACGTGACTTCATAGCGACATGGTCCAGTCCGATAACTCTTAAATTCGTCTTAAAATCAACTTTAGACGGCATAAAATTCCTAAACTTCGATTCAAATAATTCAAAACCTTCAAGCGATGCATAGTGCCAGCGTGATTTTACTTAAACTTAGAAAGTTTTAGGAGAGGGAGGGGAAGGGGTGATAAATTGCCCCTCTCCTCAGTTTTTGGATCTCAATTTTGTGTCGTTTCACCAATTGCCAACAGCTTTTGCACAGCTGTTCCGTTATTGTGGACACATCCTTTTGACACTAATTATGTGATATCACCATTGCTAACGTCACCGTGGAAGTCACAAAAACTGTTAATGTTTTGTTAACGACCTTTTGAAATTTGTCAATTTTGTGTTAAAATAGTTTTAACCTATAGAATATTAATTTTCAACTTCTACGTTAGGAACCTCGTTAAAAACAGAATTTCAGCCATATCCATCGATGCATTTGCAGGATTAACGTCGTTAGAGTTCTTGTAAGTAACACGTCTACGATTTCCAGCCTGGGTTTTTCGTGTTGGTAGATATGAAATTTACTTTATAACTGCCCACGCAATATAAACGTTTCAGGCATTGCAGTTGTTGAACCATTCAGGATTAGTTCCGGTCCGAAGTTAAAGTTTGTGAAACCTTACGGAGGAAACACCATTCGATGGTATCAAAAGTTTTTCTAAAATCTAAAAGTAAAACTATGCCTGGAATGTTTCTTTTTAAGGTGTAGTGCATAATATCGCTTATGAGCCGGATGATCTCTCCAATGATTATACCTTTAATGTAATCGGTTCGGCTTCTATTAATGACATCTGGCAGGACCATTTCTGGACTTTTTGCTACAACCTTAGCTTCTATTTTATAGTCGACGTTCAGTAGAAATATTGGTCTCCAGTTTTCAAGAAATAACATTTTTTTCTATCTGGTGGGGAAGAAGACTAATTATGCCCGTCTTTGTTCTATTAACAACTTTCCAACCTGTTAAATTAAAACCATCCACCATGCAGTTCGAGACATCTTTTTTAGAAAAATTTATAGAACTCGTCATTTAACCCCATCTTACACGGGGGGAGAGGGGGGCAGAAAGTTCCCGCGCCATATTCAAACCTCTTCAAAATACGAAACGCTAAAAGTAGCACTCTGAAGTTTTGTGAATTTTCCTAAAAATTTACTAAGAAATAAATGTATGTGTTAAAGTTTTGTTTTCTAATCAACGTGTTTCTACGGCAACCAGTTTCAGACTAACACGTCAGCCATATTTTTCATGAAATTTTCTTAAATTTTTCTCGTAATTCAAATTTTCTGATTTTTTTTTCTGTGAAACTGTAGTTTTTACTAGTAAAAGTTCATTTGCACTAATTTTGAGTAAAATATCACCATTTGCCGATGTCATGAGAAATCCAAGATTGAGGCCATGAGGGCCGCCTAAAATTCAAAATGGCGGCTTTACGACGTCATATGACGTCATACGTCCAAGAAAGGTAATTTAAATTGCTTAGATTGAGAAGTTGTACGTACTCTTCAACTTTCATTGTGCTCCCTCCAATATCATCCGTGCCACAGGCCGCGGGCACTTGATGTTCCACCCCACATCCCGCCCCCTCGCCTCTGTAACCAGGAACCCAATATACGGTTACTGTAAGCCATCGATACCGTGTGGTTTCTCGGATTTAAAAGACTTCAGGGTTTTCAGACATTCTTTTGTTGACATATCTCCTTCACAAAAATCTTTATTTGTATTTTAAAAAAATGGTGATATTTTCTTTGCGAAAAAAAAATGTCATAGCCAGAATAGTTAACGTCTGGTTTATTTGACGTATAGAGCGTTTCGTAAAGGGCATTTTTCTTTCTTTACGATTTCTGATTGATCAGTTGTCATTTCATTTTCAGACATCTGAAGCTTCCTTAAGAATTTTTTACTTGGTTACGTTTTTCTAACTTGTGAAAATATTCGGTGTTGCGTTCGCCATCTTCGTACTATCTTGTTAAAAAGACTTTAAGTAACACGTCTACGATTGTCAGCCAAACCGCTCGTCATTTGACCTCTTTATGTCCCGTTTTCGCGGTTCACGCAAATTAATCATGATTAATCATTATCTTATATTGTTTTTCCTGCTACTTTGCGTTAGAAAACGATTTTTTTTGTCTCGGCGTCAGTTTTAAGCTTCAACAACAACAATAGCAATAACAACAATAATAACAAATTACTTTTCTTGCATCATTTAAAAAAATTAAAATTACTTCGAAAAAAGGAACAATTTATCTTGAATAGCACGTCTGTGATTAGCAGCTTGGGTTTTTCGTGTTGGTCGATATATCAAAATTTATTTTATTACTGCCCACCCAATATACACATTTCAGGCATAGCACTTGTTGAGTGATTACAAACATATGTTATGAGTTGCTTCTAACAATTATTTCTTAGGTATCTGGGTGAAAACGAGATACCTTTCATCGTCAAAGGTGCATTTACAGGTTTAACATCTTTACGGACACTGTAAGTAACACTTCTATGATTGTGAGCCTAATATTTGTCATTTGACTTTGTATTTCCTATATTTATAGTTTGCGCAATTCCATAATCAGTAATCATTAGCATCGTTTTTTTCTGCTAAATTACACTAGAACTCACTATTTTAGTCTGGCTTTCAAGTTCGGGCATCCCTTATTCAAAGGCAAGAAAGGCAACAAACACAATACTTTTTTGCAAATATCCTATCTATCTATCTATCTATCTATCTATCTATCTATCTATATATATATATATATACCTATTTCTATATTCCATATCTAAATCTATACTAATAATTAAAAAGTAACACTCACAGTCAACAGAAGTGACATGAGAACTGTAATTTCAGAATAGTTTCGTTGTAGATTTCAAAATTGCAGATGGCAAGTTTAAAAACTTGAATTACAACTTCAACCATCTGCTTCTACCTCTTGATGAAGAAAATGAAATAGCTCTAACTTGCACTTAAATCAGCTTTTGGACCTGTTATTTCCATATTTGGAAAGAACACATGGGTTTTTAATTAATCTGAACATTTGGAAGGAAATAAATGACTTTGGTATGATGGAGACCCGCTGACTTGCTGCCATTTTCAAACTGCTCAACTAAGTCTCTTGAAGTTTTGCCCAAGACTTTGCCACAATCTTGAAAACTACAACAAAGATCCTGTGAGTATACAGTTCTCACATCACTTCCATTGACTGTAAAAATGTGATGTACACTTGGTCAATATACAGCTAAGTAACTGGACGGTGTGTTTATTGTGATTGTCTTTTTTTAAAAATAATCTTCAAAATATTCCTGTTTTGTGAAAATCAAGCCCTTTAATAGGACTCTTTAATAAAGTACCACCAAAATATTATTTCTTGTAGCAGGACCTGTCATCCCCTCCCTGAAATCTGCCCTAACTGAAGCCTCCTATCTCTTATCACATTTTCAATATATATGCATTAATTTTCTAAAACACCAACCACTTCATAGAGCTAGTAGTTTCCCATGCAGCTGTTCTTTTGGCTCATCAAAGAATGGGGAGGGAGCATGTGACAAACTAAAAGAACTGCTGTGAGGGAGACTATAAAATTCCTGAAGACTTAGCTTTTTCCTATTAGACACCAGTGTAACGTACCTCGAGGGAATTGGCAATTGAGCCTTCCTGGTTTACAAAATGCTTTGTTGTTTGTTGCAAAATCTAGGATACAATGTTATGGTTAGTGCATTGGATGTAGACTCAACTGGGTGCTGGTTTGATTCCTGATGGATGCTTCCTGAACTTTTTTTCTTTCTTTTTTCTCCCTGAATAAATATTATTGAAAGTCTTTTTCTCTCTTTTCACTTCAAAATGGAACAATATCATATCAGAAATCCAAAAATATTATAGCATATAAAAATGATACAAACTATCTACCAAATAATGCACTTAATCTTATCATCGGCTGGGTGTATCCCCGGGGTTTAACATCCCTTGCAAAAGATGTACAATGCCCCACCCCTGCTGGCAAAGTTTTTTACCCCAAATCGACTAATCCCCTACTAGCCCCCTGAGTGTTCCACAGGTGTCCCGGGGGTCGACCCCTGGGCAAGCTGGTTACCAACCATTTTCTCACACATGCGCACACCACTTCATCATTCAGTTCATGTAAACTGGTTCATGTTTCCTTTCCAAATGTTGTACAAATTGTAGTGAACAAATGAGACCAAAGTATACTCTGCTTCAATCGATTAATTACAAAACCTAGTTAGGCTATGTGTAACTCCTTCAGCTCTTGTTTATTACGGATTTGCGACCTGGTTGTTCATTAGGATAGTTTTATCCAGGGCTTATGATTACAAATTCCTATTCTGAAGAAAAAGTTTACGCGTTCTTAGTTTTCATTGGACAACGAGCAAATTCTGCCCGCTGTATTGGGATCTGTAACGTGTGAAAATAAAGATATCGTAGTTGTTGAAATCAGCTCTTATTCATTGCCTCAATGGACAATGACAATGGCATTTCATTTGTGATCCACTGCCCCTGGCAAAATCCTAGTTTACTATCTTACATCGTGAGACCTCGAACTTCTAAGCATCTGTTGCGTCAGTCTTCCCGTGTCCTGAAGATTTGTTTGAACCTTCTCAACAACCCTGTCTCTTACTTCTCGGTTTTTCAGCATCCGTCCGTCTGCCATCTTGAGTCAACGAGATCTTGGCCAAATGCGACAGGCGCAGGCCGAGCGAAGTTGCGATATTTGAAAGACTGGAAACAACTCCCAAATCCTCACCAAAGAATGGTGAGCGACTGAAAGTCGAGGATTTGAGCGCAAAATGCTCTTAAATAGAGCAAGACATTTGTGAGCAAGCTGTTTTATCATACAAGAGAAACAACAAGCACTAAAGATTAGAAATGTCTGCTGGAAGAAGAAGACTGGAAGATGCTCTTCTCGCAGGCAAAGACATTAGCGAGAAGGGTCAAGAGTCCCAAAAGTGAGTTGTTTGTTTGATTTATAATTTTATGGTTTGATTTATTGCAAAGATTGTGGGCAGCAGATTTGATTTATTGACCGTTTACTTTGTATTGCTGATATTCTGTAATCAGCTGCAAGTTTATATGCGTTGAATTAGTGATAGCCGTAACCGTCAGATTCGCGCCTTCAATTTGTGGCTTGTTTTCTCTTGCTTCGCATCAACTGACAACTGCCGTAATTTATAAATTATTTATATCAGTTCACAAACCAGTCACGCACTCGAAGATAATTAGAAGACTGTCAGCATTTGGGTTACGGTTCAAATTTGTTAAAGCTGCTTTCCATGTAAACTGGAGCTCAAATGCAAGCAGATCGCCATGCAGATATGGGAACCATGCAGGACTGATAAACGTGAAAAGAAAGACATGTTGCCAAGGAGTAAATACGCGCGAAAAAGAAGCATGATTTTCCCAAGTCATCCTGAAATGTTCTTATTTAAATGATGTCTGCTTGAAAATTTCAGTCTGCTTTAGTTCTTACATATAATTAGGTTCTTATATTTTTTAAGGGCTGGTTAGACAACTAAAAATATGTGTGGCCACTGCAGGCAGCCCAAGCTGTAAGTTTGGGAATAGATCTGACTTTCTCAACACTGTAGAAATTGGGTATAAAATGCACAAATAAAGCTTACCATATTTCTTGTCTCCAAGTTGTGTCAATTCCTTTATTCTCATAACCAAACAAGAGAAAATAGATGTTGATAAATATGATCTATAGGCAACTTCATTCCCTTTCACTGTCAAAAGTGCTAAATGATGTGATATTTAATTCTCAGTACCTTTCCAGGGTGTGAAAGTAGGATTTTTTTAACCGGCCTAAATGTTCCATGATTAAATTGACTAAGATTTTAACTGGGCTGGCTATCTGTGATTTTAGAACAAATTTACCTTCCCATGCCAAAAATTACCAGCTTTTGCCAAATTTTCCCTGTTAGTTTCTTACCCTTCTTTCTCCACACATTTGTTGTAAATAGTTTGGGAGATTTTTGTACTTTATTTTCAAAGTTTTGGAGTGGATAGTCAATTACTTTAATTATTCTCTTAACCAATCAACATATTTATAAATTGACAATGTAAGGAGAAAATAGATGTTGACAAATATGGTTAGCAACTTCATCCTAGTGTTGCATGCTTGCTACAGCCCTTGACACACACACATATATATGGGAGTAAAAAGAGCTCATTATACTTACCAGTTTTATTACAACATCATTGTCCAGTGTTGGATCCAAGGAGGCCTGTAGGAGGGGGTGGGGGTGAGGGGCAGGGTCAAAGGGACCTGTGTCACCCCTCCCCCATCTGAGTTTGAATAGTGTCCCCTCCCCCACCATCCACTTAAAATTTCCAGGAAAAAAATTAAAACTTTTATGGAGTAAAGTGCCTGTTTAGGTCTCTGGCAAATGACATCTTTAGGTCAATGGAAATTGATAAATATCTGGTCGCGTCAGCGCCCGCATGGATTTTTGTTGCAATATCAAAATAGTTTGTCGATCACTGCAGAATGGCTTTTCTTAAAAATAAAGCAATTTAAAAAACCACAAGACAGTCTAATTATCGGCTTATCGTAAAATTCCGATAATAAGCCCCAGGGCTTATCTTTGGTCAAAGTTCCTTTTCGCCAAATTTTTCTTGGGGGGTCTTATATTTGGGGGGGGGGGGGC
>JAOEHT020125781.1:0-12426 GCA_025448195.2 Parazoanthus atlanticus
AGATGGCGACCAAAACCGTGAAAGGCTCTGTAAGGTCACGAGAGTTAAAACTAAAATTGATAAGGAGAAGATGAAAAACCTTTTGTGGAATAGGTGTGGTATGATGTATGGAAATCCATACTATTAGTACTCTTAAGCTACATGTTTTAAAGATTATAAATAGTAGAGGTGGTATCACACATGGACAACTGAATTCTTGAAATTGTATGAGTCTATTCTATTCGGCGAAACAACGGAAGGAGTTGACAATTGTGTTTGTTTGAAAGGCGTAGTCTGCCCACACAGGCAGTTTAACACTGAAAGAGCAATTACGCGTACATGAACATGGTGTTCTGAAATACCTTAGGCTTTTGGTTTTTTGCTCCGATGTCTGTACATATAGAAGCGTGCAGAAACGACTTGATACGGTGGCACGCCTTTTTACATTAAAAAACCACGCGAGCGACTCCCGTATATTTATGGCACTACAAGTTCAAATCATTTCAGTACAGAACGCTAATATAAGCGGTTAATTATGTATAAGTAGAGCTAGAAAATTATATTAAGTCTTGAGTCTATAGAAGTAGGTCCGAACCTGCGTTCACCTCACGAGTGTCAATAAATCAAGAACTAATTCTTAAAAAACAATGACCGAGTGGAAACAGTCGGAGGTTACTATGAAGCGCACCGAGAAATTCGCCCGGGGCACTGGGTCTGTTTCATCTCCCTACCCTCTCGATCCGAAGCTTTTCCCACTGATCTCCATGCACGTCCAGATAATGGGTCATGAGTATCCGTATCTAGTTTGTTTTCTCCAGATATTTGGTTTTGTCTGATTGCGCGCAAATCTAAAACCTAACAGATTGAACCGACGAGACTACAGGTATCAATTGGTTCGCCAGATTCTGCCCGATAACGGTAATGATCAAAAGTTGAGGGCAAAACTTGAAACATATCAGTTAGCGGAAATAGCAAATGTCGAGTGATTTTATTCATTATTGCTAAAATGAAATGAAACACGTCTGACCCAGATACACACGAAGAGTAATCAGTGCATTGCGAAACCGTTCAGTTTTGCTAACAGCTGACCATAAACGACTTATAGTTTTACAAAATACTGCATTAAATAGAGTGGTATTTCTATTGGGGATGGCTCAATTTGAATACGGGGTCCATTCTTCGATTCCTGATGTTTTCGCAGGCCCCGGAATGTTTATGTCTTTGCAGAACTCATTCGCACTCATTCTAGCTGACCTTTTAGCCCGAGCAAAAGAGATATTGCGACAGACTACACACGCAAAAGGCTAAAACCTCATTTAGCGTAGAAAATAACTGTATTTGATGTATTTAAAACTAGGGCTCTCTGATAAGTGATTGACGATGTATTTTAATAACATAGCGGTTCATGATCTAAGCTCATAATAGCCCTTTTATCTAATCTTGTCCTTTGTCCAATCTCATGCGTAACTTCTGAAGTCAGCAAGCGGATCGCTCCATATAATCGGACACCACCAAACACATGGGCTAAAGTCATGCAATCGAGATTTTCAACTCTGACAATTTGTGTCTTTCTAAACTCCCACTATTGTCTGCCGTTTCCTGTTCTTATTGTTTTTCATTTCCTGCCTTTTGAAAATGAATAATTTGTCAGTGTAAACAAGATTCTGTTTCTGAGTTTTCATCTCAAATACGGTGTCTACGTCTTCAAAAACCCTCAGAAGTTTAAAAGCTTCATTGCTTCCCGTCAATTATAAAAACGCGGCGAATCCCTGTACCAGGTGCAAAGTTTAAAGGACAAACAAGTTTGAAAATGTAAACATTTATGTAGCGCTAAATATATACCTGTATATAGTACTCAGTGACCAAACAAGCACTTGAAATATATTGATATACAATTCAAGTGAACCACAGCGTGTTCAATTAGGTCCTAAAGCGTGCTTTACTTAAGTAAAATTCCTTTCATGTTCGTGTGCACACTTAAAGCGAAAAGCCTTTATTTGTTTGTTTTGTTTTTCTTCTTTTGCCGGTTAGTGTCAAAGCAAGCCGAGCGAAATATTAGAACCTGAAATAAAAGCACCTGACATAGCGACAGCTCACTAACAAAAATTTGTTTCTGAAACAGGTTGACCTTTCGGTGCATATCATCAAAGCTGAAATCAAGTGCACCCATTGTGTCATAAAGCACGCCTTTGTTCTCAGCCGAAAACTCGGTCGCTCGCTGTCGGAAGAGGCAAAGCCGCTATAAGTAATTCTTTTGTAACAACGCGTTCAACCAATTAGCTGCCGGATCCTAAATTTAACAAAACGGGGCGGTCAACGGGTCAATCGATCAATCCAACTGAACAAGCCACTGGCGTTGACGATAACAGACTCAGAGACAGAATTAGAACTGCACTGAACGTACAGCGTCATGAAACTGGCCGACGGTGAAGACCTGCAACAGTATTCCTGGGAAGAGTATGTTGGATCCAGCGTGGGGAAGTTTGCTGTTCTTGTGTTGGGCTTTGGCATCATCGTCACTGTAAAGTCTTACTGGGAAAACAGGACGGTTCTTAACCTTCCTCCAGGCCCATGGGGGTTGCCCGTGATTGGTGAGTAGAAACTAAATTCTGGATTCCTATTTTTACAGCCGATCAATTTAAACGCTTGAACAGCATTTCATTTGAATTACATAATATATAGTTCCTAAAGTGCAGGGCACGCGGCCATCACACGCGCTTATAAATTTTCATCCCAATCATGCACGGATTTTCATATGCAACCACGCAAACAATCGCCTGGCGATATAAGAGGATTTCGGAATTAGGGTCATTCCTGGAGGAATTTGAATTTTTCACGAATGGAAAATTAGTTCCTTCTTGATAGAACACATGCAACAGATATTGAGCTAAGAAAAAAACAATGTGGTGTGGAAGTTTTTGAGTGCTTCTTAACTGCGGTTTATGGTAAAGTAGTCAACAAAGGCGATGATCAATAGCCTTGTAAATCTGCCTTTCTACAACGCACAACAAGAAAGTTGTTACAGCGACAATATTCACAAAAGGAAAAATGCTTCTTACTTGCAAGTGGATAAAGGACTAGAGTGCGTCACTTAGCTTGTTTTAGACAAATAAATATACATTCTATTTTTTTAGGCAATCAATTTCAGCATTTTATAACATTTATATAATTAGTCAGCTTCGTCAAATTTGCCATTTTTGTATACTTGTAAGTTTAACTTTTTTAAATCCATTTTACAATATTATGTAAATTGACCTGAAGTCCAAGCGGGAGGTGCAATAAAGATGTGTGAATGTATGATTACTCACAACTCTTGCCAAACTTGGCACGCAATTGAAAACTTACCTGCTAATGTTAATCCTGAATCCGATTAAAAAATTGGAACTTATTTAATTTCCATGGACAAGATACTGCTCCTATTCACGGAATAGGGAAGAGATGCACAAGTTTGAAATCAAATACTTATGAAAATATTTATTAAGCCAGCCGGTCCGATTGTCCGGCCAAAGTATTTGTTCTGTTAAAAGGATATCAAAAGGCTAAATTTTTAATGCTGAAACAAGTTGTCGCAAACGAAACTGTACTGTTTGATTAGGCTGACTGGCCTATAATTTACTATTCTTTTAAGCAGGAAATGAAACAACAAATACTTTAAAAAATAATTAAGATAGACTAGAACATTCCAATTTGACAAATCACTTTGCGGTTCTGTCACGTGTTTATGACGTCTATATTAAAACAGCATATTCGAATTTCGAAATAGAAAAGAAATCAATATTTCTAACACTAGATCTTGTACGTTCAAACAAAGTTCAAACTCTGGTAGGACATTGTGTATTGCTTACTGAAATTCTGTTTCTACTCTGCCAAACGCTGAATTGAAAAAGGTCGTTTTGCGGTTTTTTCCGAAAAAAATGGTTTTAAAATCAGTAGTGACACTGCTAATCTATATTGTCAAACTGTTTGGTAAAAGGTTGCTGAGATTTTGATAGATGGAAACATTATTGTGATGGAATTAATGATGAGACAGTAACTGAAAAATGATCGACGGTTGAGTTAGAAAGTTAATAGTTTAATATTTTTCACTATTCGGTTTAAGAGAGTTAAGAGTATAGAATATAGACAAACGGCCGACTATATTATACAATTAGTATCTCTGGTATAAGCTAAAGATGATCGAGCTAAATAAAAAATTCTAGAGGATTATGAGAAGTAACTCCATTCCGCAAAGCATGCAGCCATTTAGTGCAAACAGGCAAGGACTCGTTGTAGAGATGATTACATTTAAGGTTATAAACAATCAGTTATTTTAACAATCTTTCAAACACGATAGATGCTTAAATGCAATATTATTATTTTTATTCCCGACAGTTTGCAGAATCTCCTTTAAAACTCCCATAAAGGCTACCATGGAAAACCCATATACCTGACTTCGTGCTGGGAGTTCAAAACGCACTCATCTTTAACTCATCTTAAGAATTTATCTTTAACTTCATTGCCATGTCAACTTTGCAGATTTAAGTATAAACTGCTGTCTCATCGAGGCCTATATCTTAGTTTATCAATTTAAAATAACAACCACTTCAAAGCTATTAATATAGATTAAAAAATAAAGATTCATATATCCTCGCACTACAGTATAGATCAACTAATTACTACGCATTTGAAGTACAAGTAAGTTCTATCTATAGTCAACTCTTGCACTATGGCGTATTTATAGCTGTTAACTTTAGTTAGATATAATTCGCTTCTTAGCACTTTAATAAGCAGTTTGCTGGAAACTGATCATATCTACAATGTATATAAAAACAAAGTTTTAATAAAAATAGCCAGCTTTTTCAACATTAAGTGGTAACTCAAACGGGTATACCTGCCTACAATGCATTGCGGTGACGGCGCCGACTCATACAATATAAGCAATAATAATAATAATAATAATAATAATAATAACAACAACAACTACAAAGACGAGCACCTGTAAACCTACAAGCTACTGATTTAGAAATAGAAAAGAAACTGGTAGGAATTAGCAGTTAGATATATTTTCAATTTTCTAAGATTTTAGCTTTTATCAATATATTTCCTTTACCACTAAAAATATAAGAAATAGATCCCTTTTAAAAGTTTTTTCTATTTTTTTTATCCCAATGATGTTTATCT
Organism: Parazoanthus atlanticus; assembly: GCA_025448195.2. Taxonomy (NCBI): domain Eukaryota; kingdom Metazoa; phylum Cnidaria; class Anthozoa; order Zoantharia; family Parazoanthidae; genus Parazoanthus; species Parazoanthus atlanticus. Next base: position 5,140 of record JAOEHT020125781.1, read on the forward strand.
CTTTTACAATAATTACAAACAATTGTAAATAGGTTTTGAAGTTTTTTTAATAAAGATTATTTTTCAAAAAAAGAAAGTTTACAGTGTAATGAAAAGTAGAAAAATTACAGAAATGCATAATAAATAAAAAACAGCTAAAAGAGAATAATTTACAATTATCTTAAAAATTATAGATCTATCACATATTTACAGATTTGATAAAAATTCGGATGAAAAGTGTTTAAAATATGCCTTTTTCCAAAAACTTAATACTCTCGCTTAATTTTACGATGTTCGGAAGTGTATTCCATCGTTTTGTTGCAGTGACAGTATGAGTTCACCTATCCTCGCCGATTTCGAGCTAATAATGGGAGCATATTAGGTTGAGTTTTCCAAATCGGGTTTCTCTACAACTGGCTGTGGCTCTGTCGATATTTTGAAATGAGGATTTTTTTCAATCTTTTTCTTACAAAGGAATAACCTAAGTTATGCAAAGTCCCCTAAGACAGTGACTCAGAAGTACACAAAAGCACTTGAAATCTGAACTCTAGAAGAGCAGAAAAATCACAGATGACCAGGAAACCTACCAGTTACAACAAATAAGGAGTCAGAGTATCTATATTTCTAGTGACGTGATTAACTAGAGTCTTGTATAAATGTAATCTGCACGTGCTTTATTAACTTTGTTTTTGTAATGTATTTGGTCCAATTCCACTTATTCTGCCTGTCTGTAACTTAAGTTACTCTTATATGTATTTGGGTTCTTTCAAACGTATATATAAAGTAAAATATGTAAGCTATATATGTACGTATGTACGTATGTGTTTATGTGTATATGTGTTTATGTTTATGTATGTATGTATGTAGGTATGTATCAACGTATGTATGTGAATATGTGTATGCATGTATGTGTGCGTATGTGTGTATGTGCGTATGTATGTATGTATGTATGTATGTATGTACGTACGTATATTTAAAAATTTCGTCTAACAGCTCTGTGACTATAATATGAAATCTGCTGTGCTGTTTTACATCGCCTAAACTATTTATCAATGATGTGACTTCATAAGGAAAACAAATTAATGTTCAAGCTATAATTTGAAACAAGAGGCTACTAGTAGACTATACTCGGGCTGAAGTGACTAATTTCTTTGTTAGGAGCTGAGCATGCTTCAGTGTTGAGGATCTCACATGTTTATTGCCAATATGATGCCTAAGCCAAGGAAATTGGCAGTGGAGAACTGCATCCTGATCGCAGTGTTAGAAAATTTTCAAAACATTCCCCATCGTGCAGTTGCCTGGGGACGAGGCTAACGTCCGAGTACTTCGTATAAAGCGTCATATGAACAATCGCGACATCAACAAAACGAACGACGACTACCAAAAATGGAGTGCAAACTTCGAGGCTGAGTAAATCAACTGTGCTGTTTTACACCACTTAAACTATTTAACAGAGAGGTGACTTTATAAGGAAACTAAATTAATGTGCGCGCTATCATTTGAAATCAACTGTGCCTTTTTACACTGTATTAACATTTCCTTTATCATATGCAGTTATGTGGTGACTTAAATAAGTAACTAAGAAAATTGATATTCGTACTAGATTCTGATCAGGGTTTTATACAATCACGAATCTTTTCTTTGGTTCCCATCCAATGAAACCACAACCCTAATCCATTTGGATTAAATTACTGATTCTGTGCCAACTTGTGGTGGGTGCTGTTTCCAGAGAAAACCATTTAGTATATGTAGATATATTTAAATTCTTTGCAAGGCCGTAGACTAACAAGTTCTCAAATCTTTAGAGTACAACGAGAATACGGTCTTAAAATTAGATATTTGCAGCTCGGTAAGGTCAAAGGACGATACTTAATTTTGATTCAGTTATAACAAATAACCCTATGGTTACCACTAGTAAGTAAAAGATTTGAGTTGCGTAAATTCTTTAGAGAACAAATGCATTAATAGCATGTATGTTTTTCTCCCAATATATAAGGTTTTGTCTACTTTTGATACTCTTGAACTGAATCAAACCCGTATAAAATAAAGGTTTGTAAAAGGAATCATAGAAAATATATATAGATATATACAAATTTATACCCCATATTTTGAAAACTAGGATTTAAAATTTTTAAACGAAGCATGTGCTTGCTACAGCTTCTCGTGCATAAAACGTAACACAGCCAAGGACACGGCATAAATTGCAAAATACTCACATTAAATGACTTGACGAATTTTTTTTGTGCTGTCATTTGCTTGTAATTCTGAACCAGTTGACGAAATACCAAAGTGTGAGCATTCAAGTGAAAACTTTTTGTTAGGTAATTACAAGTATAATTATCTTCAATTATGAGGCAGTCCGTTAAAAGCCTAAGTCGGAAAGTGCTTAATGAGTGAACTATAATTGCAGCATTTCTTTTAACTTCTCCGAACCAGTTAGCAGACAAAATCTCAAAGTTTGTATGTAAGTGTACAAATAGGGTTCAAAAGCTTAAACTGGGTAACTTACATAGCCACACTGCTTACAAAATAAAAATCGTTCAGCCTTCCATACTTACTCAAAGAAATCTCGTTTGGGGGATTAAATTAGATAACTTTTTGCTCAACTTAACTTTAGTGATATGCAAAAATCTTATCCCCCGGCCAGCGAATACGCAGACAAGAAATGATTTAGTTCACCAGAACGGTTTTCTACTGGTTCAGTACCACAATTATACCGTAAGTTCCGAAAATATGCCCTCATTAGAAATAAGCCCCCGACGTATAATTCAATACAACTGAAAGCCTTTAAAATCCGAGGAACAGGCCTTTTCTCGAAAATAGAAGCCCATCGACTTATTTTCGGAACTTTATGACATTCTTCTTTTTTCCCAGAGGCCTAATTCAACATAAAGTGAATTTTTAAACTGATGTTCCGTAGAAGAACAAGACACAGTATGATTTTCATTTTTTTAATTGATGGAGTCCTAGACTGCTCGAGCATTCCATTCCTTTTCCTTAGAATCAATCGAGAAAACATAAAAATCAAGCGGCGAAGCCGCGAGCGAGCCTCGATCCACGATCCTCGCGACCAACTGTTGCTCGCCGACTTGCTCGCAGCTTCGCCGCTTGTTCATTTGTTTTCCTCGATTATGAAAAAAAGGAAGTAACTGCTCAGTTGCAGCCTTATGGACTTCTTATTGAAAAATGTTCAACCAGACGATGGTTATCTAAGTCGCGCACCACTGACGCTGCACAACGAATTCGCCGCACCATTTCACTTGAGTTTACACTTTCTAGACGCTAAACTGCTGCCTGAAAAGACCCAATATCCGTTTGTTTTGACAACACAAAATCAGTTTGCATTAGATACATCTTTAACTGTGGAGCCTCAATATTTGATCACCGCTAATAATAACTCGACCGCAAATCAAATCGGCCAGTTCAACATTTGGCATGAAAAAAAACGTTCAGCAAAATGACGTGATTATGATGTTATCTCAAGCTTAGCGCTGTGTCCTAGTCTCAATCGCACTATTAAATATTAAGCGTGCTGGTTTCAAAGAGCGCAAGCCACCACTGCCGGATGGCTTGAATAGATAGGGAAAAATTAGCAAACTTATATATTGTTTGTCTACAAATAACCCGCAAAATAGAACGAAATCAGAAACGAAAGGTATATTTGTTGACCCTAACGCAGCGTGATAAAATGTCTTAAGAATTAATTGTAAATTTAGCCACTTTATAAAGGAGGAAAGTAAAGGGATCAACTTATCAATTAATTAACATTGAGATTCTAAGTAATGCTTGTAGTTGTACTACTTTTTTTTAAGTTTCCGTCAATGCTTATTTCTGTTTATAAAGATACATTATTGTATTATTTAGTTTCACAAAATACATTGCAAGTACTACTTGTGCTTGTTGTAATTTAAAAAGAAAATGAAATGCGAGCTGTTTAGTTTCTACCTCACAAAGCACTCTCATTATTTATAAAAATACTCATTTTGACATGCTTCAGTTGTCCTGCATTAATCATTTCTTAATTTGATTAGTTGTTTGAAACTTAGTCCAAGACCTGTGCTATAGTTTCTCAGTTCAGTGGCCGAAGTTTCTCAGTTCAGTTGTTTGTAGCTTAGTCCAAGACCTGTGCAAAAGTTTCTCATTTCAGTGGCCGTATTTCTCAGTTCAGTTGTTTGAAACTTAGTCCAAGACCTGTGCTATAGTTTCTCAGTTCAGTGGCCGCAGTTTCTCAGTTCAGTTGTTTGAAACTTAGTCCAAGACCTGTGCTATAGTTTCTTATTTCAGTGGCCGTAGTTTCTCAGTTCAGTTGTTTGAAACTTAGTCCAAGACCTCTGCTATAGTTTCTCAGTTCAGTGGCCAATTGGGGAGGAAGTATTTATAGTCTATAGACATTCGCATGCGAAGAGTCCGCACAGTACCATTTAACGGCCAACTATTCGTGTTGCTTTGTGACAGCAGGTTATGGGAACTCTCAAGTAAATTGATGGACTTGTTACTACGACTAGTTAACGTTTCATTTAGCTAATGCTTTTCATGCCGAAGGTATTGAATTTTCATAAATTGGTTTAAGATATGACAGAAAAATACTATTGGTGTGGTAAATGACGTCATCTTTTTCTATAAATGGAATATAGCGTTTGAGGCTTCAAAACTAATGCACACTTTGTAATTTCGGCGGCCATGCAATGTTACATGGCGGGCTCATACATTATTTTTGAAAATCCTTGTTATGACGGCGCGTCGTATCTTGGCTATGAAATGAGATCTTGCTCCAAAATTTCGCCAAGTCGTGTGTTTGTTCAGCCTCAGTATACACTCAAAATCATTTAATTTCTCCTGGTTAAAAATATATATATTTCTGTGACGTCAATGAAAACAAGAATAGTGAACAGGACTAATATTGGCTTCTTACTCTCTGAAGTTTGAGGCGAACTCATCATTAACTTTGGAGCCTCAAACGCTGCTTTTCCATATGTGGAAATTGATGACGTCATTAACCACGCCATACGTTTTCTTTCACACCTGAGACCGATTTATGAAAATTTTTGGATCTCTCTTGAATTGAAAGCTATGTCTGGAACTTTAACTCTCCTCACGAAACAATATTTTATTTTATTTGAGGAGTTGTAAATGAAAGCACATATAAGCTTGATTCTTCCGTAAAATTCTAATTTGGTAGAGCATTCAATCTTTTCTTTCCAACTCTTTCTACTTGCTAGGTAGTAATACTGTATTCTGGAAGATGCTTTGTTCTTTCAGAACATCGCGGAGAGTTACATAACTGCACTAATGCGCGTAAATGATTTAGTTGAAAAAATTTGCACATTTTGGGCCTATTTCTGCATTCATAACTGTAGACCGTTTACCTCATTGGCTAAAACATGAAAATCCACCATAACTTCATCAGCTAGCACTTTTATTCTCTCTAGTTCACTAATTTATTCCCTTTTAGTGAAACTCTTCTGATTTTTATAATGGAACAAAAATTCCACGTGGGGAACATAAGACTATTCGAAGCCTTTCTTGGCTATTGCTTTGGAGTCTCAGGACTGGATGAAATCTTGTAACACAAAGGAAATGTAGCTTTAAAGTAAGTTTTCATTACATTGTATTTCAAAAACATGTTGTGCTCAGATTAACGTATTCTCAGTATCAAATATAAAGATTCTAGCGTGGGAAAAGCGAAACGCCGCACAACAATAGAAGGTTGCCTACTTTTTATACGCACTGTTACTTAACAGAAGTTTCTTCTTACACAGGTGCCGTATTTCGCTTAGGACCTGTGCCATATTTGGACCTCACCAAGATGGCGGACACATACGGTAATATCTTCAGTCTAAGACTTGGCAGCCGGCTGGTAGTTGTCCTTAACAGACCCAAAGTAATTCGAGAGGCACTTGTGAAGAAAGCGTCGGTCTTTGCAGGACGTCCTCCGCTGCACTCGTTCAGTATTGCGAGTGGGGGAGGTAAGAGTGGGACGGTGTTTGTCGACTACAGCCAGAAACAGCAAGCTCTACGGAAACTGTGTCAAAACGCCATGCACAAGTACCTTACATCCTCCGAAATGTTGGAAGGAAAAATCCAAGCAGAATGTAAACGGCTGTTGGAATATTTCAAGCAACATCAAGGGAAACCATTTGACCCGAGAAATATCTTCAAGGTTGCCACTTCAAACATCATTGTGGGAATCCTTTTCGGCACGAACTTTCCTTATGGCCACAAAGAACTACAAGATATACTCGATACCGCAGACGCCTTTAAAGACGTAATGGGCGGTGGCACGGCGATAGACTTCATGCCGTGGCTTGCTATGTTTCCCAGTGGACCCCTAAACAGGCTGTCTCAACTCTACAACATTTTTGTGAACCTTGTGAACAAGCTTTACCTCCAGAACAAGTCGACATACGTTTATGGGGAAGTCCGAAACCTTGCTGACAATCTGCTGAAAATCTACTATGAAAATGAAAAGAAGGCCCTGAAAGGAGAGACCAGCTATAAACTCAATGATAAGGATCTGTTGTGGACATTGACGGATTTGTTTGGAGCTGCGATGGACACTAGCTCTGTGTCCCTTAGTTTCGCACTGGGCTATTTGATAAAATACCCATCAATCCAGTCACAAATCCAAGCCGAGGTAGACAATGTTCTCGGCAGCAGAGAAACCGTCAAAATGAAAGACGTCGAACGATTACACTACCTAAAGGCATTCGTATACGAGATATTTAGAATTACTAGCGTCTTACCTACTTCGGTCCCTCATAGCACAACCGCTGATACCACACTCGCGGGCTACTTTATCCCTAAAGGTACCATGATTTTACCCAACTTGTGGTCGGCTCACCATGACCCAGCCACCTGGAAAGACCCGGCCGTGTTCGACCCAAGGCGATTCCTGGACGAAAGCCATCGCGTGATTGACCCCAACTTATTGCCCGGATTCATGCCGTTCTCGATTGGTCGTCGCAAGTGTCCCGGAAATGAGCTTGGCATTCAGCAGATTTGCATGATTCTTGCCACCCTGGTGCATAGCTGTGGGTTTACGCAGGAAGGACTGGATCCTAGGTACAAGGTCCTGGACCTCACGCCTGTCTATGGGATGACTATGAAGCCTCCTACATTTTACCTGAAAGTTGAGAACCGTAAAGAAGAGTAATTTACAGCCACACCAGTTGAAACAACATTCACTGCACGATCCTAAGTACAAGGTCCTGGACCTCACGCCCATATACAGTATGGGATGACTATGAAGCCTCCTACATTTTACCTGAAAGTTGAGAACCGTAAAGAAGAGTAATTTACAGCCACACC
>JAOEHT020125910.1:0-12422 GCA_025448195.2 Parazoanthus atlanticus
TTTATGCAGCTTTTTGATTGGTTTTTGTTGTGCTGGAAAGGCGACGCGATAGGAAGTCACGAGACACCTGTTATATGAGCCAGTGATGATTTCTTAGCTATTTATTTCAATTAAAAAAATCCGGGGCTAACTAAAATCCGGGGCCAACTATATTTTGGTGATAAATGATACGTCCCTTAGGTGCCAATACAATATTTATTAATAAATTATGCCGTTCCCACAACTCATTTTTTGATATATTTATATTACCTTTTCCTTGTCCTCACAACATAGTTCTATATTTCAATTACCAGCAAGGTGGTTTTGTGAAGACTTTCCTTAGTTCTGATAGGAAATTATCTGTAGTAGTGGGGGCAATATGAAAAAACGTGTATGAAGCATTCAGTGGAAAACTCGCGGAGGTCACTGAACTTATTAGTATGGCCCGGGTAATGTTCCCAATTATTTTTTTCAGGTTTTTGCAAATGGAGACAAGCTGTTTAAGAATCGAAGCTGTATTTTATTGTAGCATTTATAGTATCGCAAATGTCACGGACACAAAATCTCACCGAGTGCACAGAAATTTCCTAAATTAAGAAAAAAAGCTTTTTTTATCGCACAACTCTACGTAATTTGAAATTGTCTTATAATAATAGTATATAATATATTTGAATGTATTATTCTGGGAGAGCTGACCGGATTCGGAACGTGGAACACATAAACTGAGCCGACAAACACTTGCATCTGGAGGTCATCATCATTCATACTGCGATTGGAAAAAACTGTCCAGTGTGGTTGGATTGGCCAGTAGGCTAGGATTGACTATAATAATGACTAATGGGGTAGGATTGACTAGTAGCATAAGATTGACTAGTGGCTTGTGATCAACCAATGGGGTTGGATTGACCAGTGGTTTAGGATTAACCAGTGGGGTGGGACTGAGTAGTCTGGTAGGATTGAGCATTTCGTTAGGGTAGGACTGACCCAGTGGTGTCGGATTGACCAGTGGTGTAGGAATTGATAGTGGCTTAGGATCTACCAGTAAGGTAGGATTTATCAGTGGGGTACGATTGACTAGTGGCATTATAACTTCAGCACGAATAAAAGTGGTCTCCAACTTACCAAACAAGTTTTTGGTTGGTAATAGGCATACGTTACTGTTGCCACTCAACAACAGTGGACACGGCTGCCAAGCCGTTTGAAGAACCAAGGCTTTCAAGCGACAAACCTTCGCGAGGAGAATAATTTCAGTTTTAAAAATGATTTACTTTTTACTTCTAAGTTTATATTGTTAAATGCAAGTTTCACAAACTGTTCTTTTGAGAACAACATCTGGCGTGTTGTAATTTTATTTGAAAATGGGGGCAGACCACGAAGCCGGTCGCTCGAGGGTCGAGCAAACGGCGCCAGTCGCAACAGGTTCTTGCACAAGGAAGCTTGGATAGTCGAACACCGACTTCAGTGTCTATGAAAGGAATGGAGAATGGTCTCCTTGTCTCCGCTTTCTTTCCCTTTTCAACGTAGCAGCTGTTGGTTCTCGGATTTCTTGTCCGTCTTCGATTTTTCGATCGAAGGATCGAGGCCATGCCGGAAGCGTGGCGGAAACGAAGTTGTTAAGACCTCCTTGATAATACATGCACTTCAAACACCAAAGGAATCAAGGCACTCAGCCGAATCACCACTTTCGAAATTGGAAAATTTTCTATAGGTTGTTTACAAACGAAAATAGATCGGCAATCTGCAAAGACTGAACAAGTGAAGCGAAGTTCGAAACCACGCAAAGCGGCTCGCTAAACAGCCAGAACTGCTGCCGGAAAAAGCCAATCAGCGCCGCTAACAAGACAATGAAATTTACGCGCCCACAATGTGACGGTCAGCAACTTATCCCACGAGATAGAGACCACTTTTATTCGTGCTGAACACGTCATGGGGTAGGTATAGGACGGACCAGTGGGGTAGGATTGACTAGTGTCATAGGATTGATCAGCAGCTTATGATTGACTAGTATAGTGTAGGATTGAATAGACCAGCGGCTTAATATTGACCAGTTGGGTAGGACCGAGTAGTCTGGTAAAATTGAGCAGTTGGTTAGGATTGAAAAGTGGGGTAGGGCTGCCCTAGTGGTGTCGGATTGACCAGTGGTTTAGGAATTGCTAATGGATTACTAGTGGCTTAGGAATGACCAGTGGGGTAGTGGGTTACGACTAATGAAAGTAGATTTATTAACCAGTGGGGTAGGATCGACTATTGCGTTAGGATTGAGCCAGTGGGGTCGGATTGACCAGTAGTTTAGGATTGACCAGGGGGTAGGACTGGGTAGTTTGGTAGTAGCATTGAATAGTGGGGTAGGATTGACCCAGTGGTGTCGGATTGACCAGTGGTGTAGAAATTGCTAGTGGCTTAGGATTGACCAGTGGGGTAAGATTGATTGATTAGTGGAGTTGGATTGAAAAGTAGAGTAGTTGGGTAGGATCGCCAAGTCGCTTAGTATTGTCCAGCGGGGTAGGATTTACCACTAGTGGAGTAGGGCTTAGTAACGGTTTAGGATTGACCAACGGGGTAGGATTGACCAATAGGTTATACTGGGTTCTGGTTGAGCTAGTGGGGTGGGATTGAACAGTGGTTTAGGATTGACCAGTGGGTAGGATTGACTAATGTGGTAGGATTGACCAGCGGACTGGGACTGAGTAGTGGAGTAGGATTGACTAGTGCTCTAGGAATCACTAGTGGACCAAGATCGACCATAGTTAATAGAGCGAAATGGTTATGAAACTCGGCCAATTTCTTTGTTATAGGTTTTTGTTTGTATCTCTCTTGTCCGTTGGCCTTGACGGTGCACAAAACACAAAAGGTATCGAAATGCATATGAACAACTAACCAGTAAAAATATTTGGGCTCACACATTCAACAAAGCAATGTGCACTGTCACGGTTCGTTCAACCTAAAGACAAAGCAGCTTTGCACACTCCTTTTGAAGTTCGTTGAGCTTCACAACCAGTTAGTTCTATCAACTATGGATCGACTAGTGACTTAGGAATAACCGATGTGGTAGGATTGACCGGTGGTGTAGAAAATTACAATAAAACAACTTTATTAACATGTCTAGTCTTCTAGCAGGCCCCACCCTGACTATTGCGTTAGTAATGAACAATGGGGAAGGATTGGCAGGTGGGGTGTATTGGGTTACGAATGAGGCTGTTCCGTCGGACTAACTAGTTGTTTAGGAAATACCAGTTTCGTAGGATTGAATGGTGGAGAAGGATTGGCTAGTGGGTTCGGTTTGACCAGTGGTCTAGGATTAGCAGCCAGACCAGCAGAATAGGATGGAGCTGTGTGGTAGGATTGACCAGTAGGCTTTGCTTGACTAGAGGATTGAGTAGTTGGGTAGGATTCACTAGTGGAATAAGATTGACTAGTGGCTTAGGATTCACGATCACCAACAGGTTTGGATTAACCAGTGGGGTAGGGCGTATTAGTCTGGTAGGATTGAGCAGTGGTGTCGGAATTGCTAGTTGCTTAGGATTAACTAGTGGCTCAGGATTGACCAGTGGATTGACCAAGATTGACTAGTGCGTTAGGACTGACGAATGTAGATTCATTGACCAGTGGGGTCGGATTTACCAGTGGGGTCGGATTTACCAGTGGGGGTAGGACTGAGTAGGCTGGTAGGATTGAGCAATTGTTTAGGATTGAAAAGTTGGTGGTGTCGGATTGACCAATGGTGTAGAAATTGCTAGTGCCTTAGGATTGACCAGTGTCATAGGAGTGACCAGCGGAGTAGGATTACCTAGAGGAGTAGGGTTGACTAGTGGTGTAGGATTGGCTAATGGGGTAGGATTGACTAACGTCTTTGGTTTCACCAATGGGGTAGGATTAACCAGTGGGTTATATTGGGTTCTGGTTGATCCAGTGGGGTCGGATTGAACAGTGGTTTAGGATTAACCAGTGGGTAGCATTGACTAATCCAGCGGGCTGGGAGCGAGTAGTGGAGTAGGATTGACTAGTGTTGTAGGAATGACTGGTGGGGTAAGAGTGACTAGTCACTTAGGATTAACCAATGTGGTAGGATTGACGAGTGGTGTAGAATTGACTATTGGGTTAGTATTGACCAATGGGGTTGGATTGACAGGTGGGGTGTAATTGGTTAAGATTGAGGCAGTGGCGTCGGACTGACTACTTGTTTAGGATTGACCAGTTCGGTAGGATTGACTAGTTTCGTAGGATGGAGTAGTGGGCTAGGAGTATCTGGTGGATAAAGATTGGCTAGTGGCGTACGATGGACTAATGTGGTACGTTTGACTACTGGTTTAGAATTGACCAACGGGGTATGAATGAAGAGTGGGTCTTATTGAGTCTTGGAGTGACCAGTGCTTTAGGATTGACCAGCACGATAAGATGGAGCAGTGCGGTAGGATTGATCAGTTGGCTTGGACTGACCACAGGATTGACTAGTGGGGTAGGATTCACAAGTGGGATATGTTTGGCAAGTGGCTTACGATTGACTAATGGGGTCGGATTGACCAGTGGTTTAGGATTGACCAGTTGGTTAGGACTGAGTAGTCTGGTACGATTGAGCTGCTGGTTAGGATTGAGAAGTGGGGTAAGACTGACCCAGTGGTGTCGGATTGACCAGTGGTGTAGGAATTGCTAGTGGCTTAGGATTGACCAGTGGGGTAGGAATTGCTAGTGGCTTAGGATTGACCAATGGGGTAGGAATTGCTACTGGCTTAGGATTGACCAGTGGGGTAGGAATTGCTAGTGGCTTAGGATTGATTAGTGGCTTAAGATTGACCAGTAGGATTGACTAGTGGTTAGGACTGACGAATGAAGATTCATTGACCGGTGAGGTAGAATTGACCCGGTGGGGTAGGAGTGACCCCATGGGTTAGGATTGAGTAGTGGTGTAGGATTGACTAGTGGGTTAAGCTGACGAATGTAGATTCATTGACCAGTTGGGTAGGATTGAGCAGTGGTGTAGGATTGACTATTGAAGTTAGATTGAAAAGTGGAGTAGGACTGACTCGTTGCGTGGGATTGACAAATGGCCAAGTGTTGTGCTGTGGTTTAGTATTGTCCAGCGGGGTAGGATTTACTAATGAGTTAGGTGTAACTAGTGTGACTAGTGAGGTATGATTGACTAGTGGCGTAGGATTGACCAATGGGGCACTGTTGACTAGTGGGGTACGATTGACTAGAGGTTTGACCAATGTTGTAGGATTAACCAGTGAGGTAGGTTTGACCCAGTGGTGCTTCTTAACATCAGTCACATTTCTCCTATAGCTGACTCATTCTGGTGAAGAAACGACGACCTCATTTTTGTGTTTACTTGTAATTTCATTGGGTACACTTGCAAATCCAGTTGACAACTTGTTTTCCTTCTTTTGTTTCAACAAGACTGCATTTCCTGGTTAGAGATTACTCTCCTGAGCATTTCTCCTTGTGTCTGCATAATCGACCCTCTTCTGTTTCAGTTCCATATCTCTGTCTCTTGCTTCACGGTCCTCAGTTCTGTACAACTGTCTTAGTTCTGGAACTTTCGACCTTATCTCTCTGTTAAACAGTAATTTAGCTGGAGTAGTTCCTGTGCTACTATATGGTGTGGTTGCCCCACTAACTGACACCCGTGACAGGTTCTGCATTTCTCTTCTACCTGCCTGTCAACCCCTGGCCACAAGACTCTTGTTATTAATCTTTGCTTTGTCTTGACCACTTTTATATGTCCCTCATGGTCCAGATCTAATACCTGCTTACGAAGTTTGCTTGGTATCAGTAGCCTAGTCCCCCTTAATACGAGCTTACCTAAGGTGGACAGTTATTGTCTTACGGCCTTGTAGTAGGGTGGATCATTATCCCACTCTCCAGTCTGGATGCACTTTTCTCAGTTCTGATAACTTTGCATCAATATCTGATTTCCTGTATGGATGTAATTATTGGTAATGCATTCTCTGCTAAATAACGGATATACTCTTCTGCATCCTCATTTATGCAAACTCCTTTGACTCCGTTAAGTTTAGAAAGTGAATCTGCAATTTTCTCTTTTCCTGGAATATGCTTAACGACAAAGTTATAAGGTTGAAGCCTAAGCACCCAACGTTTTATGCGTGTCGATTTTCTGGACTTGGCAGAGTAAAAAACTTCAAGACGTTAACAGTCTGTTAAAAGGGTGAAGTCAACTCCATACAAATACATGTGAAATCTCTCACACCCCCAGACTAATCACATTTCAACCTCAGTCAGACCTCTCTACTGGCATATGCAATCACTCGTTCACAGCCATTCTGATCTTTGGTGAGCACTGCTCCTACTAAGCCTACTGAGCTAGCATCTGTAATCAGCTTAGTTTCCTCTGCGTTCTGGTCAAAATAAGCAAGGGTGTCTGCCCGGCTCAAATCTCTCTTAAGGGTTTCAATTGCTTTTTGCTCTTCTTGGCCTCATACAAATTCTACCCCTTTCTTAGTCAGCCTGCGCAATGGTTCGGTTGTTGTTGCTAAATTGGGGATAAAGCGAGCGCAAACATTCACTAGTCCCACGGATTTAACCTATAAAACAGAACTACATAACTGTTCTGGCAGCGTCGGCCATGTTGCTTTCTCTTTGTTCTCCTCGTGCGTATTTTATAATACTTACTACAGTCACAGAGAACCCAAACGGTACAACACCCCCCTTGTTTAAATCTAACGTTGTCTCTTACGAGTCTCGGTTTCTGAAATGAACAAGCAAGTTAATACATGCAAAAATATCAACAAAATGCATAAAATGTTATGTTCATGTACCACTTGTGTACACTTCATAGTCCTTCATGTAATTCATCAAACTGCACCCTCTAACGTTGTAATCTATTTTCATTCGTAAGTAATGTTCATTCATATAACACAAGATCATCAGCTTCGAACATTTTATATGCACAATATTCACGAACAAATATACGAAATAACTCTTTGTCCCGAATTGGTGTCCGACTATGGAACAAGATTCCAGAACCACTGAGGAAACTGCCCAAGAAATCTTTCAAGAAATCTTTCAAGAAAAAATTGAGATCGCATTTATTTCATAATTTAGAAAAACTCGGATACGATGCTGAAGTTCCAAGCTTGATTTCTCTTAACATATAAATTATCTTCCGAATCTCATTTATTATTACATATTAATGTAGAGACTCAACCGCTTGTTTTTCTTCTCTTTTTTCCTTTATACTACCATTTGCATATCCTACATTCAATGATTTCTATTTTCTTTTAATCTTCCTATTCATTTTAGTTACTTTCCCATATCCATTTTACCGACTCATTTTCTCGTGCACAAACCCTCCCCGATTAGCTCTGCTATTTACGAGTGCGTGTATCTCCTATTGTATCGCAAAATTAATTAATAAAAGAACTATTGAAAGAACTATTATATTGAACTTCAAGTATGCAGGTGGCTTTCTGTCTCTAACTGACCTGGTAGGCACAATGTTTCCTGCACAGTTTCCATATTGTGTTCAGTACCCACATTGACTGTTGGTTAAGGGTCAAGCCCTCTTCTTTCAAATGTTCTAGTGTTTTGCGAAGCCTATCTTCATGCTCCTCCACATTACGCCCATGGACAATTATGTTATTATGAATATTGTGTGCCCCTTCACACCCCGCCACAACTTCTTGTATTATGTGCTGATACAACTCAGGTGCTGAATTTATCCCGAAACTGAGTCTCTTGTATCTGTAGAGACCTTTGTGTATCACAAATGTTGTTATGTCTCTAGACTGTTTATCCAGCTCTATTTGATGGAAACCCCATTTTAGGTCTAATTTGCTGAATGTTGTACTCCCTTTAAGTTACGCAAAACATCAGCACTGGGAATAGCATGGCGCTCTCGGTATGGCTTCATTCGCCCTCCTCATGTTTGTCCAGGCACAGTCTAATATTTCCTGAGGGTTATGGTACAACAACGACGGGGTTTACCAAGGGTGTGGGACCAATTACTTCCTCTATTATATCATAATCGATAAGTCCCTCAAGTTTATGTTCCACCCTTTCCCTTAGTCCAAAAAGAATGGGACACAACTCTTGTGCAATAGGTATAACTTTCTCATCAATATGGAGGTTTGCCTGAAACATTTTCAATTTCCTATTCCAGAAAATATTTCTTTGTACTCTTCAAATATATCTTGCTCATCTACAGCATTAACCTCCATTCGTAATACTCCAAGAATTTCACAAGTTAAGCGACTAAGTATAGGCCTAGCGCTCTGTTCAGTGACAACAAAACATGTGGAAGAGGATCTATCCCTGTACTTTAACTCTGTTTCAAACTCACCCAAAGTTGATAATGGTTCCTCAGATCCATATGCATAGAGTTTCTTGTCTGACTTCCAGAAGGTACACTTTATCTCTTTCCTCCTCAAATCCTCCCAGGTTTCACAGTCGATCACATTACAAGTCGAGCCAGAGTCAACTTACACATCTTTTAAGTTCCACTCCTCCCAGTCCGGTGTCCATTGTAGGTGTTTGATGTCCCATGGAATTTAACGTAAAGGCGTAATACTTCTTCTCACTGACTTGACGTACACTCCCTTTTCTTCCAGAGTATTTCGAGTCCTTATTCGGTTTCACCCTCAACATGTCCTGCTACTGTTTTTGTCTTACAAACCTTGGCAAAGTGTCCGACCTTTTGGCATTTATTACAAGAAGTTTGAAAGTTTATCTAAGTCAGGAGTGCATTTCTGACCAGTCATTTTATTCTACCGGTGAGTATAACTCATAGCAACGGAAAACTCAAATATGTGTGTGCAGAAGGTTCTCGGAACTCAGTTACAGGTGCCATGAAATGCAATTCATGTTCATTGAAACGATCATTGACAGAAGTTTTAGTAAATTTCAGAGAAACATCTTTTGGTGCTTCCGGTGCCAAAAACAGGGGATAGTTTAAAATAGCCCATAACACAAGCAATGAAAGTGAAGTCCAAGCAAGATTCGTGGCCAACATAACATCTGCTTCAGTATCGTACAAAGCCACAAGAAAGCCTCTATCATGAAGTTTAACTGCTGGAAACAGTGAACGACTTTCTCTATGAGGACGTTTATGATAAACAGTAGCAAATGTTTTTGCAATTGAATAAAACCGACTCAGTGCTTTATTCTTGCCTGTGATAACGCTAATACCCTCCAAGGGCAATTTGTCTCCTGGGGAATTACCTGTAAGAGAATTAAGTACTAAATATAGTCTAACTGAATATTGCGGAACACAAGATAATTATATCGCAAAATACTAGGTCCTGGACTTATAAACACTTGTGTTTGTCAAAGGGCTTTTATGCAGCAGGAAAAGGGAGTTCATAATTGTTTACTAGCCACTTGTGGAAGGCTGTAGGAGCTGCTCCCAACAGTTAGTTTTACAACAGGTATTAGAAATAGAGATTGATTCAAGTTTCCGCAGCAATGTGACGGTAACAATAACAATAGCAACAATATTTTAACAACAGTGATAATGAAAGTTGAAACGTTTTTACTAATAGCTTAATAACATCAGTGCATTGCCATTATAAAGGACTGAACAAGTCTGTCACGCCGCTAGATCTATCTACCACATGACAGCAAATTGTACTCTTAGTTGATCAAAAAGATATGTTATGCATAAAATCCTTGCAAAAATTATTGATGGCGCTTTTGCAACATACCCTAGTGTCAGGGTACACTGTATGGTACTTCTGCATGGTACTGTTGTCACTTAGGTTGGTGTAAATCCTCAAGTTATAAGTTGTGAGAGTACACTGTATGGTACTTCTACATGGTACTGTTGTCACTTAGGTTGATGTAAATCCTCAAGTTATAAGTTGTCAGGTTACACTGTATGGTACTTCTGCATGGTACTGTTGTCACTTAGGTTGATGTAAATCCTCAAGTTATAAGTTGTGAGGGTACACTGTATGGTACTTCTACATGGTACTGTTGTCACTTAGGTTGATGTAAATCCTCAAGTTATAAGTTGTCAAGTTACACTGTATGGTACTTCTACATGGTACTGTTGGCACTTAGGTTGATGTAAATCCTCAAGTTTTAAGTTGTGAGGATACACTGTATGGTACTTCTGTATGGTACTGTTCTCACTTAGGTTGAAGTAAATCCTCAAGTTTTTAGTTGCCTGGGAATATACGTAATATTGTTTTCGTTGTTTTTACTCAAAGGACACAATAATAATTTCCTGGTATTAATTTGATGATCGAGGAAGACTGGAATGGGACAAGAAGCTTGGTTACGTGAAGATGACAGATCTGCAAGATTGTGTAGGATACGCATGCTTTCCAAGCAATGCGGAAACGGGCAGATATGATACTAAATTGAATCTTTACCAAGCTTGAAAAAAATATCCTGGTTTACGACTTTCCCGACAAAACGATGGAGAAAATGCAACAGATTACTTAGCGTGATTGTAACAATTTTGTGCCCAGTCACTGATGTGATAAAGTGTACTGCCACCAAATGCCTTCTCCTTGTGGTTTTATCTACCTTGTTTGGACAATGAGTTATTAGATTCCCTACATTGTCTCCCATGAACTGGGAAGCCAATTGTTGTTTTTTCCTGCAAATTAGGTTTGTATAAAAACAGAACGTTTTGTGTATAATACGCCTGCTAATGTTGAAGTCGATTGCCTGTACATTGGAACAAACGGTAATCTTAAATTCACAGCCCTCTGTTAAATATGGTCCGAACCCCAATTTGTCAATGCTAACTCCCTGTTCCCCGATGTATACCTCGCGGTTGAGAGTCCGGGGCTTCAACTGATGCACAATAATAACATAATTCCCCAATAGACTTGCTGGAACAGCTCAACCTCAAACAGGCTATAAGGAAGAAAAACTGAACTTCACTAGATACCAGCACACTTACTTGCTGCATCTTCCTCACCCACATCAGCATCACTTTGATCTTCAACATTTTCATTTGCTTTATTACTGTCTGCAAGAGGAAGTGGTATAAAAATTGAAAGGATAGACCCGGCACTTAAAATGTTACACCTTATGCAGGGCAGCAGGGATGGATATAACACGCAGTGATCAGTAATTACCAAATGAATCAAATTTAGCTAGTGGCATATATACATCGTGGCGTTTCAAAACAGCATTAAAATAATCGATTTTCTAAAGAAACATTATTTTGACAAACAAGATGACTTTAAGCCACTGTGAGAAATTGTACCAATCACAGGTGCCATGACGTACTTTGCAGTATTTTTAGGAAATCAGAACTTTACTCCAAAACTGCTCTCAGATGCTTGTGCTGCGATTGTGGCACTGCTATTCGAAAATTTCTGTGCCTGACACATTTTGTTAAGAGGGCATCAGCCAAAGTTATCACGTCAAAGTGACGCTAGCAGTACCTCGACTTTACTAACTTATGTTGAAGGAAAACAATCATTAATATGTGTTAAGTCCTTCAAAAAGTTCAACGTGTCAATACAATTGCATAGTCATTCACTGAAAGTATTCTAGCCTTTGTGCAATGTAGTTCGATGACTGTTTATATTTTAATAAAAGGAAAAAAGGTGAAAAGGAAAAAATGCACATTCACGTTTTAAAAAATAGCCACCAAATGTGTAGACAACAAGCTAGAACCAAAGTCTGCATTTCTTTTAACTTAGCACAAAGAAGGCCCCACAAAACACGGGTCGGAATTTGTTCTCTTACAGGTATTTCCATCCCTGGTGTAGTGTGCAATGCATATTGGCAGTACGAAATTTGCTGGTTTTTCAACCAAAAATTATTATCGTTTAAGCTACTGTCGTGAAACCTTACAGAGCTGTAGCCTAATTTTCTTATCTTTTGACACTTAACACTTCTAAAACACACAAAAAAAACAGAAAAAACTGCCGAATAGATTTTAAAAAGACATGATGTTGTCAACCACAAAAAGCTAATTTACAAAAGTTCTTTACTACTCATATTTCTACACAAAGGATAGGGACATTTTTGTCCCCAATGCCCTCGCTGTGGCTGTGACCTTTATTGAGGGTCTGCGTTTTGGCAGTGGTATCTTCATGAGAGGTGCCTCCGGGAGCTGAAGGCTCTGGGAAAGCCTAGGATAAGGCCCTCACCTGATTGGAATTGTTTGGAATGTGTCCAACAATAGAACAATGTATGAAATCAAATTTCTTCGCACGAATCTGAACGAAAACCGATCCAGTTGTGAAGCCGATCACTCAGATACCGCTGCCTACCACAGCGTGGGTCCACCAATACCGCTGCCCCCCAGCCGCAGCGGGAGCTCTGGGGACAAGAATGGTTGCTGACTTACCACAACTGAGAACTGGTAAGGATCCTCCTTCTGCCGATTGAAGAATGCAGGTTATTTGGCTACGCTTTGGACATAATTGGCTGTTTCATATGTTTAAAACATTTGTTACATGTAATTCCTAAATTAACCCTCGAACGTCCAAGGGGGGAAGGGGGCTCAATTTAACCCCTCC
>JAOEHT020125986.1:0-12420 GCA_025448195.2 Parazoanthus atlanticus
GTTCGTCTGCAGTTCAATCAGGGTTGTCCCGGCAGGCGGCAACCAGAGTTCTCCATGCGTCACGATCTTGTGCAACAGAACGTATTTGACTATTTCCCTCTCTGTCAACTCCATGGAGCCTCTCGAGATCACCTTCGAGGTGTAGCTAGTGAATAGTTGGCGCTGTCCCCCAACACTGCGTTTGCCAAAGGCTGAATTAAACAGAGCAAACTTCCAGACCAGGTCTTCTTTGTCGCGTCGAAGGGAGTGGCCAAGGAAACGGAGTTGCCGTACCTTAACTTCGGATGAAGTATAACAGGTTTAGGGATAAAACTGTGCAATTAAAATCAGTTTCCCGGATTGTGGCGACGGCCACTTGACAAATAAAGTGCCTTTACCTTTTTAACTAGTTTCTTTACAATATTGATAAACGTTTATCCAACCCCCAAATTATCTTTCAGAAAAGAACTCCGCTTGTGCGACAGTAAAAAAAGTTTTCCAAGAATATTTTAAAGGGAAACTATTAAAAAACAAAAACAAAAAAGGAGGTTGTGAGCAAAGAAGTTATTTGAAAACTTCAGCTTTTTGACGTGGTCTGCAAACACAGGAAGCTCGCTATTTCCTGGAAGGGGCGGCCGGGGGGGGGGGGGAGGAGGCACGGCCCATTTCTACGAATGCATAATACCATAGTAGGTTATCTATTAATATATCTAGTTACAGAATTTTCATTTTACAAACTGCCAGTCAATTGAGCTGAACCTCTCATACGCTAAGGCAACATACATCCCTGAAAACAAACCGCTGTTTTCAATAAAAATACTTGGTACCACTATGACGTAGGCAGAGGACCAATCTACCAGATCGCAACATCCCGCAAATTAAGGAAATCGATAACTTTATTTGTCACCATTTAATACAGCGAATTGCAAATTTCTACTACTTAACTCAGTCTAGCACTCCGCTACCCAAATGTACATCCTCTCGTGGCAAAAGTTCTGAAAGCATTCACAATATATTACCAACTATATCATAACTTAAGTTACTAAATTTACTTATCTTTAATTAGTGTTGCATTTTAAGAAACGTTGGGCCATATACTAAATAACTTTAAAAAGAGTTTCCGAAAAACAAAGTTACTTTAAACTATTTAAAACATTCACTCGCGTGGTAAAATTCAATTTCTGAAGCAAAGGAAAATCTGCCCGCTAAAAGGTGATAAGGCTGAAGAAAAGTATTGAAGACTGTATGCGTCTAGTTCAATTATCAAATACATTTATAAAAAGGTAATTGACCGTACCAAAAAAGATGGTCACTGGTACATTTACCCATAATTCTTAGCACACGAACATTCAAAAAATGCTGGTAAAAACGTACAGAAATGTTACAAAAACTTCAAACCAAGTATACACAACGTTGTTACTGTACAGGGATAAATATCGCTAAATTTCATAGCTTTCTCTGTGCCTATTGGCTGTGATAGGTTTGTAAGGTATTGTGGTAAAATGTACAGCCACCATCTTTTTTGGTACAGTCAATTGAAGTTTCTAAAAAGGTGAAGGTAAAGTGTTTGAAATGATTATTTTCTGATAGCACGCAAGACAAAATAGTTAAGCTGATTTACGACTACAGTGTACACTCCATTGACACTACCGAGCTGCAACGAATTCCAAAATGGATATCGTTTTTACAGCACCCCAAGCAATGAATTTGCCAATATGCATCTCTTTAATAAACATGGATTAGCAACAAACGCATGTCAAAGGCTGCTATTCATTTTCACTGAACAGACATTCGAGACAATAACTTCTTTTATCCGCAATTTAGTTATCGCCGGCTGGAAGTTCCCCTCGCTAGTTTATCTTTTTGTAATCAAATTAAAAAAAACTAGGAAATAAAACATATTTTTATTCTTTAAGCCGTTTTAACGGTTTTAAAAAACCTTATCGAGCTCATAACAAAAATCTCCGTTGTATTCGAAAGAGAAACCATTATCAACCGCAATTAATTATTACACTGACCGTCACTGCAGCTACATTGAATAAATATAAATATTTTTTTCATTTCTAGTAATAACATCTAGAAACTTATTCATGCAGCGGTAACTGGAAGCCATACGGACAGACTAATTCAGTTTCAGTTTACTGAAAAAATAGCGCAGGTTTGTTATAAAAATTTTAGAATTAAATTCCCTTATTAATCTCTCGTCTTGGACTTCATCAAGCAAATCTCTTAAAAATAATTGACATCAAGGAAAACGACTTTTTATCTAACACACACACAGACACACACTCACTCAGACAGACAGACACACACTCACACCACAACTTAACACAAAACACTCAAAACCGAGGAGCGAAAAAATTCAAACGACTGAAAACAATCAGCATTCAATTACACCAATTTCGTGCCTTGTCTAGTGTTAAATTTTGTCAGGAAGAACACTATTCAAACAAACGGTTTTCTTGACGAACAATCAAACTGACTGACATCAAGTTCAAAACACAAAAAACTAGTCTTGATTTTTTATGAACAACTTTCGAGTACAACTATGTGGTAACAATAAACAGCTGTACTCTTGACGGTTTACTAAAATACGTCGGATAATCACTAGTTTGGTAAACTTGTAAAAAAACTAGGATTTGTAGACAGATGCGTAGCCAGGTCCACTTTCAAGTGTAGGTGAGAAGATTGTTTTTGTTAGGAATTTTGTGTAGACAGGTCTTTATCTCTCTCTGCCTATCTTCACTTCATCCAATGGAGAGGAAGATTTCTTTTTGCCAGACAATTTGTATAGGCACTTCCAGCCTAGAGGTAGCTACGCCACTGGCAGATGTAAACAACTTCTTCAAGAGATGTAATCGTGGATCGTTTATTCATCTGCACCGATTGGTCAAATATTACACATTATCCACCTGGCTTATAACAAGCTAGAACACTCTAATAGGAGACACCAACTCTTTCAAATACAGTTGACTCCCGCTAACTCGAATCCCCAAAGGAAACCAAGAGATTCGAGTTAACGAGAGTTCCGAGTTATCGGGAGTAAATTAGTAAGAAAATGACTTGAAGGGAGAACGAATTTGTTTGAATTAGTGCGAGGTTCGAAATATCGAGTGTCAATCGTATGATGGAAAATTAATGACCATGTTACAGTGCGACTACAAAAAAACCGCAAAGACATAGAACTGTTTATGGAATGTGTTTCTAAGCCAATCAGTGACGAGATCCTGACCACAATGCACACCAGCATACGGGCTTGCGGTTTGTCTCCACAAGTTCAAGTTGTGACCTTTTGCTTGACTGGCCGAGAAACACCAAACTTTTCGAAAATGTGAATACCGTATTTCCTCTACTAAACGCCTCCAACTTTCGAGGAAACTGGGTGCTGCGTCTATTAGAGGGAGGCGTATATTAAACAATCTCAAAGTCTTCATCTACCTCCTCATCTTCATCTCTTCACGAAAAGATAAAAAAAGAACAGAAAACTTTGATTTGAAATATGAACTCAAGAAGGAGGACACTAGAAAGATCCTGACAATTGCAGCATCTGTAATTATTTTAATAAAACGCCAATCTGAAGAGGGAGGCGTTTATTACTATTCCTGTGTGAAAGGGGGGGGGGGCGTATATTAGAAGGAGGAGTTTACTAGAGGAAATACGTTAAGCTATCACGGTTTTCGTAGTCGTGCACGGTTATAGCTACTTGCCAACCGATCCGTCACAAGCTAGGCCATTTTAAAGACATCCTGGATCAATTTAGGTTTCTGGGCAACTACCCACCTACCCCTCCCTTAGTTAGAGTTAAGAGCAAGGTTGGGGTTAGCTTTAGCTTTAGGGGAGGGGTAGGTGGGTAGTTGCCCAGAAACTCACACTGATCCGAAATTCTCGGCTGAAAAACACGTTTGTTCTCAAATTGAACTTTAGTTCTGCCTTAGTCCTTATTAGCAGTTAAAGCCATCTTGAAAAGTGACGTAAATCCGATGCAGTTTCAGGCCTTCTCTCGTTGTCGAGCACAGCCTGGTGACTGCAACCGATGCCTTTGACAAACACTAAAGAGACAACTTGGATTCACGAGAGAAAGGTAGTCTATCGATGTAAAAGGGCACAGTAGGTCCATTTATACGAGAGAAAATAAGACGCGACTAAGCTAAGACGCGACTTACGTTAGACGCGAACTGACCCGTTTATACCAGTAGTTTCACGTCAAAGGTAAGACGTGTCTTGGATAAGAACAGCTCAAAACCCTAGTCCAGCATTAGTCGCGACTAAGCTGAGACGCGAACATGCACTTTTGTACCATTTATGCGAGCAGTTCGCGCCTAACGCAAGTCTTAGCTTAGTTGCGTCTTGATTTTTCTCGTACAAACGACAATAATACCTCTTTTTGTGAAGAAGGCAAACAGGAACTAAAGAAGAAATTATCACCCAGTGGTACATTCTATACTCGTCCTTGTTTCTTCTACGTCTGGTAACTGACGAGGATTGTAACGTAACACAAGACGTGTCACAGCATTGTGTGACTCCACAACATACATATACAAAGGGCCGGCTGATCCTTTACTTCACATCGATGCAACATGTGTCTTCTTCTGTCGTTTGCTTCCAGCCTCATCAGTTGCAAGCATTTTACGTTATGTTTTGATTTGCGATCGGTAAATGGCACAGATCGAACTGACAAAACTTGGTAACGCACATCTTGGTGTGACACGCCACTGTGTGATACTATGCGCGTTCCTTTATATAACGAAGCAGCATGCATGTCTTTACCTACTGAACAGCTTGATCATTTGCTGGCGTCTTGCTTTTGACGTGACAAGACTTTTATTAACGCAACAATCAATGTCTTTAGCTTTGCGTGATGCCAGAATCCAGCTAGCATCCCTTTACATCACGACACAGCATGCCTTCTTCTGTCGGACGATCTTCACTTGATCGTTTGCAGGCGTCCCGTCATTTGGAACTTCGGTTCTATTGTTAGCTTTGGATAAATCATTCCTGTTTTTCATTTTATTTTCGTTCTCTTGATTCGCTGTGTGTCTTGCTTCCATTTTGTCTGTCGATATGCTAACGTCACCAGGAGAAATTGATTGGGGAACCTTGGGGGAGGGGTGCGGCACCTTTTGCTCCTTGGCGGGTGGCAGGGGAGCTACCGAGAAACAATAGCACAACGATGATCAGTTGCTGTTTTAGTATATACTTTTAAGAAACGATTTGTTGTCTTCTGTGCAATTCAAAAATAGCATTGGTATCGGGCGTTACCAAAACCGGTAACCGGAACGGTCAAGAGTCGGGGAACGGTCAACATGAGTCTGGAGGTGAAAGAATCTACAAATTCTTCGAAGGCTGGGGTATTTGAACAATTAACAACGTCAAGCTCACTGCAGATATTGTAAATACTGACCGTTCCCCGTTCCCGGTTTTTGTAACGTCCATTGGTATCGTCTTCGTCGCCGTTGTCATCGTTGTTGTTTCCGTTGTCGCTGTTATCATTTCAATTATCAATGACAATGATCAATGAGACCACAAAACTTGATTACAGTAAGAGAAAGAACGCAAATTCGAATTCCTATATGTTCAGTGTTACATACGTAGAACAACAATTCCAGCAGACAAAAATATCATGGATTTCTTCCGTGTTTCTTCTTGTTACATATCCAGTGTTAGCGTTTCTTACAAAGGATACATGCCACAGCGAAAAACTCTCCCAATTCATCGCTGTTAGCCTTTGTGCGTTGTAAATATTAAAAGTAGGGCCGGCAAGAAAGCTGAAAGTTCGACTCTCTCGTACGAACCTTCATTTTAAAACCAACAAATAAAAAAGTTACATGGTAAATGTCAACCGTCTAGCTGTTGACAAAGTGTTACCGTACCGGGCTACAATGATATACATACTATATTTCGCTCCCCAATGCGCTTCTTATGGTAATTTACAATGTGTCATATATCTTAAAATTACAATAGCTTATCTAAAATGTTCTCTACAATGCTACATAAGTAAAGATAAAGCACTTAAAGTCTTTAAACTGTAAAAAACTATAAAAACTATAATATGAAAACTCTAAAATATTATTGTTGCTGAAAAACGATCTCTTGGTATATAACATAAACTAAAACAGGGAGAAACGTTCTTTGTCACAGTAGAAAACACCCCACCTGTTGTGCTTACCTGGGGCACTTTGCATCCCAAATTATTTTTTGCGTAAATTGCGCGGATAAACACTGCTTGTATGGATAATAGACCTAAAGAATAAATAAGCTACAACCATGTACAAAACTCTTGGAACACTCCCCTTTCCAATGTTGAAGTCGTCTCGTATTAGAAACGCCTCAACATTGAATTGGGGAGCGGGGTGTTCCAACTACTTTTGTCTGTGATTGTAGCATGTGACTTTATTGCCAGTTACGATGTCCTACCTTGTCTCTTTGTACGAGCTGTCGGTGTTGGTAGCTTGGGGTGGCTTTCTTCTGTTACTCCTGCTGCTGTTCCCCGAGTATTATCAACTGTCGTATCCTTTTCACCAACGTTCTGTGACGCTCGAATCCTGCTGTCTTCACCTTTAGTGTCTCTCGCACCAGAATCTTGTGTCGGCTGTATAGCACTCGTCTTGTCTCCAGTCCCCCTCCTGTTGTGGAATGACTCAGGGTAGCCAGATGTTGAAGTGTCAAGTGGTGAAAACACACCATGACTAGCACTCCCTGACCTCGGGGCTGGCACTTGCCTCTCCTGGGGTCTGTGACTAGCAACACCTGGGGCTGGGGTCGATGATTCACTACTTCGTGTCTTGTGACCTGAACTCGTTGAACTCAGGGAGGGCAGTTCCCTCCCTTGAGTTCTGTGACCTGTACCCCCTGATCCTAATGTTGGCAACTCGCCCTCTTGTGTCTGTGCTGTCCCTTTTGTCCTTACTGTTGTAGATGAAGTTGATATACTAACTGTTGTTGATTGACTCGAAGAAATGTCTCCAGATATCAGGCTTGGCTTGTCCTTAGAAAATTTCTCCTGAGAAACAGAGGGAAGATCCAGTCCTTTTGAGATTGTGACATCATTGATGACATCACTACTCCTTGTTGTCTGGTCACTGCTCGGTATCACAGGGCGACGGGGCGGTGGTTGATCAGGTAGTGGTCCCACTACATCAGTCTTTAACCTATCCTGATCAATTGTGCTCCTGTCTTTACTTGTCACATACTTTCTATCCTGGTGTGTAACAGAAATTTTGGTTATCACAGTTTTTTGCTCAGGACTTGTACTTGGTTCAATGGGCATATTGTTCTCTTCTTGGTATTGTGAACGTTTCTCTTCCTTGCTGACAGAATCTATTTTGGTATGAGCGACATCAGAATATTGATTTACTCTCTGATGTTCCTCATCACTGTTAGTTTTCGTGTCCTCTGATGGAATGTTTCGTGTCTGTTTGGTCGCCCTGTGGTCATCAGGAGCTGGTTCAACGTCCATCTTAGGTGGTGTGTTCTTTCCTGCTGTTGTGCTTTCCCCGTTTGTGAACTTAGCAGCATTCTGGCAAGGAAGATTCCATACTGTTAACTGCCACTTTCTATACTTCCAGATTAACTCTTTGTCTTTTAAGGGAAGGAGGTCTAAGCAGTCAGTTTTCAACAACACTATCACATTCAGAGTTTAACATTACTTTCCCAAAATAAATTTAAATTTGTTCGCTGTTTTCAAAAACTGATTTTTTTACCGAATACTTCAGTAGAAATTAAGAGATTGGACACCAAAAATAGCTGGAAGGTCCAAAATTTACCGATTTTTTTCCGTTTTTTGTCTATTTGGTGTCTCTTTTGTTAGTAGTTGGATTCTTAAGGGGGCGATTTGGAGATGATTGGGAAGAGATGAGAGAGTGGGAATGTTGCTGATTTTGAAGGAATTTTGGTTTGTTTGATTTTTAGGTAAGTTTCACCAGCAAATTTTGAGGTGAAACGCCCCCTAAAGAGATAGTCTTTTGGCATCTTACCTGAAAAGGCATATCGCACCTTTTCGTAAGAAGGGTCGCATTTGATAAACAACACTCAAGATTTGATATTTCCACACACTCTATTTATAAACTGATAATTATACTGTAGGCACCCAACGAACCCCTTCCCCCCAGATCAGTTCCTGTTTTATCATAACTTTTTATGTACAATGTAGCAAAGAATCATCTTGCCTGATGCATAATACAAATCTGTTCAACAAGAACATGCACTGATAAACCCAACTTGTTACCTTTGGCTCATGATTTTATGGATTAAAAGCACAAACTCAATTTAATTTAAGATAATCTGGGCACACATGAAGACCTACCGGAATTAAGAATGCCAGTTGAGGATGCTGTCGTAAAATTGCTTCTGCTTTGGCTTCATTTTGAGAAATCGTTATCTTCTCTTTCAGACTTGTTCTCTTTACAGACAATCTGTCAGTGAAGAATACAAAGGGTGAGCCAATGACAGAAAGAAAGTGGGTGAGGGAGGGAGGGGGCACAATCTAAAATCTTTGGCTATACAAACAAATAGGTCTGGCCTATCTACCTGGAAGGCAAGTTTTGTTTCAATGGAAGTACAACATTCCATATCTTTAAGAACTCACTATTATTATTATTATTGTTGTTATTATTATTATTACTATCATCATCGTCATTATTATTATTATTATTACAAGTGAAACTGCTTCAAGAATATCCAGACGATCCATCAAACATATATTTTAACTCAGAGCAGGTTAGGGAAAGACCAGGCAATTGGGACCATGTTTGAGAAGTTAACCAAAAGTAATAGGGCAGGGCAGCTAGAGTTAAAAAAACTACCAGCTGATCTGACCCTGTGACGTAATCTGCAAAACTGTGTATCATAAAGCCTGCAGTTGCCCAAGGAACTTTTGCATCTCAAGCTCTCCATGAAGCACTTTCATTTCCATGAAACACTTTTAGCCGATGTTATCCAAAATCACCCTGCACATCGTCTCTCTGTTTTTCTTTAATTTGTGAAGTTTTCAATATTAAGTAACTCCTTCTACAAGTTACACAAAATATCATTGTGATAGTTAATCAGGGCTATAGCAAGGGGAGAGATTGAGGGGCCCAGCACTGCCCCCCCCCCCCCTGCAATTAATTATTTTGACAGACCCCTTTGGCCTATAAAAAAACTTTTCAAGAATTCACTACCAAAACCATGACCATGGAGCTGTAAATGTTTACCGGTATATTAATACCATTATTATGTTCTGAATATGAGACCCAACATCACTCCACCATTCACAACTTAGTCCAATGAAAGATTCCATGACAATACAAATAGACAATACATTACTAACACAAACCAGTTATAAAACAACAGTAGGACTGACCATCCTGGCAGCATGTCTTTGGTTACTTGTCTGCATTCCCTAAAGTCCCCATGGTTGGCCATGCCAAGTTCAGTTATTTAAATGGCAAAAGAACTCGCAGATGGCAGAAAATGATTAGAAATCATAGGTATTTCACCCAAAATGCTGCCATAGTCAGTCTCCTGTCCCTTCCCCTCCCCCTCCCCCCCCAAAAAATGCTTTTCCTTTACCACTGCTCTGTCAATCTAATGAAATGTTAGTTCTGTCAAGATTTTAAGCCAAAGTTCTGTCGGATAACTTATTTACTAGTTCAGCCTTAAAATTGGTTTGAACAAGTTTGCACTTACGTCCGTGAGTTTCGCCTTTTCTTTCGTGACTCTTTTATCATCAGTTTGTTTGTCTTCACCTGCTTCTTTAGTTCCTTAATGTAAGCACGGATTTCTGAATCATCACATATATCTGAAATTTGGGAGAAGTAACATGTCACCCACAGTACTGTATGTGTCCGACCCCTCCCCCCTCCACAAAACCACTAACACCATCACCATCACACAAAATCTGCACATACATACAATAATTATATAATACATGTACCTCTTAATCCCTACAGTCACTTAACACACACAAAAGAGGCACATCTAGAAATGTTAACGGGGGAGAGAAGGTGGGGAAGAGGAGACCAAATAGGTTCTGTTGGTACGAGTTCTTATAGGGATTTTCTATTTTCAAAGGTCTCTTAGCCTGTGTAATCGGAAAATCAGTTTAAACTTCAATTTTATCAATTGAAAGAAGCTGCTATAGGTACATGTACCAACCATATGGTGTCTCTCCCTCAGGTGTGCGACTCTCTAGGTCGGCGCCATGTATGACCAGTAGCTCAATAATCCTCTCCTATAAGTAATGTCAGCAAAAATTAAGAAATTTCAGAAATGTAATGCATGTCATTGCAAAAGTGTGTACAATGTAGCTTTTTGTCTGTCTGTCTATCTAAATGACTGTGTCTGTCTGTCTAAATGATTGTGTCTCACTGCACATCTGGTTCTCTTCTTCTCTGTATGTCTTTCTGATCTCCTATCCATCACTCTACATCTCCCAGCCCAAGGGCAAAAACACAGGAAAAGTTGGAGTAGTGTTTGCAACTACTTCAGTTGTGAAACAGAAAAACCAATCCACTGTCTCTAGCTCATAACCTTTTTCGTATGTTTATCTTTTTTTAAAAAAAATTTTGTTTACTAGTTTTGTTATTCCTGTAATTGTCCGTAGCTTTTTTAATTAATACTGTATTTTGAATTATGTTTCTGTAAACTTGTACTTGTAAATTAAAAAAAAATGGCAGATCTAGGAGGGGCCAAAAGGGTTTGGGACCCTATTTTGTCAGCAATTCTTGAAAGATTTTATAAGAAAAATACTGAAAAATGTCTTTTGGAGCACATATATACCTTGTACTGATTCCCCTTTCCAGAATTTTGGTTCTGATCCCTCCTTTCCAAAATTTCTGGATCCCCCTGCCAGGTTGTGTGTGTAATTTCTGTCATTCTCTGTCTGTTTGTCTGTTTATCTGTCTGAATCTCTATAACCCTGTCCCTCTATTGTTGTGTGTAAATATGACATTATTAATCAGTCCATTTGTCTGTCTTACTGACAATCTGTATCATTGCCTTCCTGCCTCTTTGTTTGTACAGTATGTCAATCTGTATCACAAATGTTTGTGTGTGTCTTCCCATTTGAATGTGTGGCTATCTCACTGCCCTTCTACAATTATTTTTATATATTGTCTTCCTCACTTTCTTATCTGTTCTCGTCTCTTTGCAAGTCTGTCTACCTGCCGTCCTTTCAGTCTGTCTCCCCATCTACTTGTTTGATTTGTCTGTCTATCTGTCTGTCTGCCTGTCTGTCTCTTCTCTGTTTTTTGTCTGTCTGTATGTCTGTCTGCCAACCTGTATGCCTGTCCATTTGTCTACAAGTTTGTCTGGCTATCCCTGTCGGCAGGTTTGTCTGTCTGCTAACTAATAATATATATGTATACTGTAATAATTATTGTCTCTCTCTGTTTGTGTCTGCCTTTCTGTCTCTGTCTATCTCACTGTCTATCCCTCACTCATAGGCTTGCTCATCTGTCTTCGTTGTTCCTGCCTATCTGTTCTTGCCCTTTTCCAAGTACATGATTGTACATGTATACCGTACACTATCTGTCAGTCTCTCTGTATATACTGTATGTCTGTTGACTTGCCTGTTTTCCTATCCATCTATCTATTTGTTTATCTGCCTTCCTGTCCATGTCTATTTCCTGTTGGCATACATGTCTGTCTGTCTGCTTACTATATTGTATTTGTCTGTTTCTCTCTCTGCTTGCACATCTGTCTGTCTGTCTGTCTGTCTGTCTATCTATCTATCTATCTATCTAAGAATTCCTTATAATATGTCGACATAGTTTTCATTGTTCACATGCACAGATTAAGAAATATTAGGTAAAGTATATTGGGCAAATTAAACTGTCAGACTACTAGTAAAATAACAAAAATAAAAAACGCCCTCTTCCACTTTTTGATGGAGGGATGGAGGGTGTTTAACATAATACGAAAGAGCAAGTTGTGTCTCCCAGAAGATCTAGAGAAGAAAAAAATACTTGCCCACATGACTTCCAAAGAGTAAAATCAGGATACATTATGGTATACAAGTGAAATCGTTCATTTCCTACAAGATTAAAATAACTAAAATTGACTAAATATGTAGAGTGTTACCCTCCATATTTTTATCTTTCTGCTTTGGATTCTCTTCACACTTTATTAACTGCACCGTTTCAATTCAACAGCAGCGTGCAGCAGGCCTCAGTGAGGGAATCTTTAGGTAAACTGTTACAAATCAGTCGTTTTGAGTTAATGAACAGCAGGCTTTGAAGTAATCTTCATGTAAACTTCTAAAAATCAGTCTTTTTAGTTAATAATCAACAGGCCTTAAGAGAATCTTCAGATAAACTGCAAAAACCAGTCTTTTTTGGTTACTGAAAAGCTCAAAAATCAACAATCGTTCTTCATTTTCTTAACTTTTAAAAACCGGTGCTCTTAGTTAACCCTTAAACGGACAAGCTATTTTACTAACAAATAAGCCCAAATGAGGGGGGG
>JAOEHT020126069.1:0-12419 GCA_025448195.2 Parazoanthus atlanticus
GACCTAAGGATCAAGTTAATGATTCACAGGATAAACCAACTTAGGAATCAGCAACGCGGGAGGATCCGAAAGGATACTGGCTTAGATAGGTCTGATATTTTGGTTTTTACATCTAGTGAATGTTCGCAAAAACGCATGCACTGGTTTGCATAGTAAATGCCAGGTTAAACATATCCAAGGCTCATTAATTATATCTTTATTAGGTGAGGGGCCGAAGGAGGACACTGAAAATGATGAGGTAGAGGAGAAGCGATATAGTGTCCTGACCAACGATGACGTAGACATTCATGGGGTTGGGCTTCAGAGCCAGCTGCAGGAAACAAATGCTGCAGCGGATGTGACGACATCTTCGGAAGAAAAGGAGAAAGAACAGCAGGTAGAAATGTTGATATGCGTTTGGACGATACTAGCTATTTCAAAATAGGTTGACTTGTGAAAAGCACAATACCCAGATCGCAAAGCATGATGGGAGCTCTAATTTCTCCAATTGCTGAGCTGGTATTGGTCTAATTTATCAAAATTACTTAGTTTTGTGCTTTGTTGGTTTCATTTGGTTTGTATTCAGGTCAATGGATGGCACGTTGGGTAAAATACAGGGCTACCATAATTCCTTTCGTGCGTGGTTTTTATCAACGTTTTTTGACATAGCTGTATATGTAAGAAGACAAAGAGCAATTAAAGGGATGTCTGTATATAAAAAGAACGTGGGTCTAAATTTTTGTTATTACGGAAATTTAACCAGAGAACAAACATGGGAAAATAGTGAGATAGAGTAACAGAGAAACAAACTTAGAGATATGGAGCTCGTTATACTGAAGGAGACACCGAAACACAGAGTGGAAGAGGGAAAAATACAGAAAAAGAGGAAAATAGAGAAAAGGTTCATCGCCTAACATTCCAACTAAAAGTTCCAGACGCTGTAAAATATGAGGGGTGTGAAAGGTTGGTAGCTACCTTTGCTCGTAACAATTATTATTATTATGAAAGATAATAAAGGTTAGGAAGGAGTGGTATGCTTGGTAATAAGACTAGTGTACGGGCCTTTTTGGATCATTCTAAACGTTTAATAGTAGCCACTAGCATGTACTCATACCAAAATATCGATAATTACTTCTTGATATATAAGCTGCATAGCAGAGCAACTTATTCAAGTGTTATCGTCATCCGAACAAAGCATTTTAAACACATCAATTCGTACATTTTCCTTTTTATGCACAATCACAATCAAAATCGTAATCCTAACAACTTTTAATCACTATTTTCCAAAACAGACAGGTTAATTTACAATTAACTAATTTAGAAGCTGTGTGGTATATATCAAGCCTGTTTTTCCCATATCATATCTCATATAGATATTTTCTATCCCCGTTCTATTTGGTCTTTCTAACTCAATGATTTATTGTCTCGCTGTATTTCACAGGGTGGGGAGGATGGGGAAGCACGTCACACAAAACGCATCAGTATCCTATCCCCAGGGGACCCAAATGTGGAGGGTGTGGCAGTTGAGAGTGAGGTCCAGGAGGATGAAGGAAGACCGGAGCCGCCACAGCCTGGTAAGTGGTTACATGGTATGACACATGCGTGCGCAACTTATTTTTGTAGTGTCGTTCGTCGCTTCATTCAAGAAAAATTGCAGAACCGGATCTCGTCTAATCTTAGTTTTGGAATCCTGAGTAACATTCCTAAAGGAGTCTGTGGTAGTAGGCGTCACAAACCAATAATCTGGAATGCAATAGTGAAGAAAAGCTGCAGTCAGTAATAAGGATTCCATAAGGTCATTCTTAAAAATTGCAAATCTTTTAATAGGTGTTTTTCAAAACCAACCAGTGGAGCTTGCCTAAAGTGACATAATATTTTTGTTCAAATAGGCGAGTCACTATCAACATTTAACATGTTTTCCATATAATTCGTGTGGTAAGGTGTATATGAGGGGGAGTGGTATGCTAAAAATTGTACCCATCTAGAAAGCGTCCTTGGAAACCACGGGGTGGTCGGTCGGGTGGGAGAATCATTCCCAGATCGGCCTTCATCCACACCGCTTTCGCCCTCGCTTCACTCAGTGTTCCCTTGCCCTGAATTTTTTCCTCCCGACTGATCGTCCCTGGGTCTCCGAGGATGGTTAGAAAAGGGAGCCAAATCAAGTTCAGTTTGTTTTTATCTGCTGTTTTTTGTTTTGTGTTTTTAATGTAATATTTTTTGAAACTGGCCTTTTTTACTTCATAAATTTGATCATGCAGATGAAACAAAAGAGACATCAGAAGAAATCCGAGAAGGTCTGGATGAAACTCAAGTGGAAGGTGTTGTTATGGAAAGCGATATACCTCAAACGCAAACTCCGTCTGAAAGTCACATGGAGGTTGCAGAAAGAGCAATCACTGTAGAGCCTTCAGGGGAGGGGACAGGAGACGAAAATCATGAAACTGATGTTCGACTTACCAAAGAAATGCTGGTGGCGTCTGTAGTTGAAGTTACTGCAAGGAAAACTGAGACTGGGAAAGAAACAGAATCAGAAGCAGTTACACGCAAGGAAGATGTAACCGAAGAAGTAACTGACAAAATTGAAGATGGAGTTGAAGTGAAGGCAACTGTCCGCGTGAATAATGCGACAGAGGGTGAAAAGAGACACAGAGAACAAAGCCTCATTGATGAGCCGCCTCCGGAGAAACGAGCAAAAGAAGAAGAACATGAAAATGAAAAACAACGAGAGCAAGTTGATGAAGCAATGGAAATTGCCAAGAAACCTGATCGTCAACTGGACGAGATTCTGGCTAATGTCACTGAGATAGAGTTTGAGGAATCGCCCCCCAACCAAATCTCATCTGCAACTGATATTGAAAGCGACGAGTCGGAATTAGTTATGGTACCGGAAGTAAAACGCAATTATGAGAAAACTCCGCAGGACGAAGGAGGTAACCAGGAAGTTATCGAAGAGTACTTTGAGACAGTAAAGCAATCGGATAAACGAATCAGTCAGTATATCGCAACCATCCCTTCTGATGACGTTGTAACGACTGAAAGTTCGTCAAAGGTAGAAGTTGCTGGGTCTGGGGCTCAGGAGGAGATATCCATGGAGAACAATGTTGTTGATGAGGCTTCCTGTCACGAAGCGGACCAAGGGGTACGTACCTTGGAAAATGTTACTCCTGAGCAGGCAAAGGTACCTGTTGAAGAATGCGTTGAAACTATGAATAGGCCTGAACAGCGCCTAAGCCAATACATTCATAAAATTGAAGCCGATGATCAAATGGAAGAAAAAGGTGCTCCCCCTGAGAATATACCAACAGAAGAACACTTGGAGGACGTTGCTGTAAATGCAGAACCTATGCAAATAAGTGCACCGCAAGAAAATGCAGGAGAAGAAAAAATCACAGCAAAGCCCCAAAAGGATCCTGTCGAGGAATGCATTGAAACTGTAACAAAACCCGAACAGCGTTTGAGTCAATACCTTCATAGCATCGAAGCAGAAGATCATAAAATGGCTGATCCTTCGTTTACAGATGTGTCTGATGATGCTACCAGAGAGAAACAGGTCGCTGAGGAGGTGCCAATGGACGAGAGCCCCCCAGTAACAGTTCCCGTCAAGGAAAATGTAACTGAGAACAGAGATATTGTTGAAGAATTTGTAGAAACTACAGTAAAACCCGAGCAGCGGATTAGCCGCTACCTTATGGCTGCTGAAGAAGACCCCACAGCTAGTACAAGAGACGAAGAGCATACTGAAGAAGTAACTATGACAGTGGTTGCATCATCAATGGTGGAAATGACTGCGGAAGTTTCAAGACCAGAGACAGCGATCGAGGAAGAGGCTGTGGAGCCTGCGAACAAAGATCAAGAAAGTGTTGAAGAGATTCTCGCTGTTATCGATACACTTCCTGAAGATGAACCCTCTACAGAACCTGAAGAAGTTGCCCCATATACCAAAGACAGAAAACCTCAGCCCTCTCTACAACGAAGGGAAGAAAGTTTTGAAGAAGCTGTAGTTATCACAAAACAGCCAGAAAAAAGTCTCGACGAGAGCCTTACGGCAAGTGAGATTGCCTTTGAAGAAAGAACCCCAGACGAACGCGCTAGAACATCATTGGATGATTATGAACTTGAATCTGATGATTATATGTCGCCCGTTGTAAAGAAAAACATAGAGGAAAAGACGGACAGAGAAATTGTCGAGGAATCCTTAGACTCGGAAAGCAAACCTGAACACAAAGTGGGAGACATTGTTCAATTCTTTGAAGGAATTACACACGAAGAAGCTGCAGAAGACGCAGAACATCATATGCAAACAACGACGATACAAATGGACGATGGCACTAGAGAAACTCAAGAGGTACTGGAGAAAAAAGAAACAGTTGTCAAATCACAGCACGGAGAATTAACACAGAAAACTGTAGTTTTATCAGCTACCACGATTGCACTTACATCCACCTCACAGAAACAAGAAATTGAAAATCCATCTGAAGAAACGGCAGTTCCTGAATTGATTGAAAAAACGTCAGAAGTGGAACAATCTCAGAACGAAAAAGAAGAAATTATGGTTGTTGCTCAGACGAGGCAAGAAGAGTCAACCACTGTTTCTCTAACGAATACTACACTAGCAGCTGCAAAGGCAGAGGCAGAGGTACAACCGGAAATCGATAAACCGGAAGAAATAACTGCAGCGCCTGAGATGGAAGCTCAACCAGAAGGTGATGAACCAGTAGAAGTCACAACAAACATATCGACCGAGATGGCAATACAGCTAAGGTTCGATGAACCGGAGGGAGAATCGATGTTGCCTCAGGTGACTGAGCAACCGGAAAATGATAAACAAGAAGAATCAACGGTAGCGTCTGAATTGGACGTCAATAAACCGGAAGAACAAACCACATCCTCTCAGATGCACGATGAACCGGAAGGTGATAAGCAGGAAAAGCCAACAGTAGCATCTGCCCAAGACGTTAATAGGCCGGAAGAAGAAACCACGACCTCTCAGGTCCAAGATAAACCGGAAGGTGATAAGCAGGAAGAACCAACGGTTAAGTCTGATCTAGACGTCATTACACCGGAAGAAGAAACCACGTCCTCTCAAATCCAAGACAAACCCGAAGGTGATAAGCAGGAAGAACCAACGAACGAAGAAGCAGATGATGTAATCGTGGTTGCTCAGACAAGGCGCGAAGAATCCGCCAGAGTAACAACAACAACAACAACAACAACAACAACAACAACAACAACTGTGAAACCATCGACAGAAGCTACGCCAGAGTCAACTGCAGCCGTAGTAACACCGTCCGAAACAACAACAACAACCGTGGTCATATCACCAAAAGTAACAACAACAACAACAACGACAAAGACAGTCGTCTTGCAAAAATCAAATGAACAGGTCAAAGGGAAGTCAAAGAACAAAATGACATCGCCAGAAATCCGTCTAACCTCCGCTACACCAACCCCAACGGAACTGGAACAAATTAAAGAAGAGGAACATGCCGGTGTGGCCCCCCTGGCAAGCAAAGAGGAGGACAACTTCGACGACGAAACAAAACTAATTGGAGAAGACTCTAAGAAGAATGAATCACCAGAAGAAAAGGATCCGGAAGTAGAATCAAAGGAGGCGAAACATGAGCCGGAAGCAAAGAAACCAGGAGCTACAACCAGTGACGATAGCGAGCCGCTTGTTACAAAGAAATCACACAAGAACAAATGCTGCGTTATTCTCTAGGACTTAAGTACTAGTAGTTACGCATGGAATCATGCGTGGCTGTGATTGTTTGCGCAACTTCTTGTAGTACAGATCACCAACGAATGGTGAATATGACTAGCATTACCCTCATTCAGTTCAAGGAATATGTAACGGTTGTCCTTTAGAGGCCAAAACGTTTTTCTAAAGTAATGGCCAGAGGAAATAGGTTTATAAGGTTAATGACTTTATTGGTTCCTTGCAGACTAAATGCTAAGAAAGTGGCGTCCACGATGCTTCATTTAGTTTTGTTGTTGAACCAAGAAACGTTTTTAGGTGTATAAAAGGGCCTGAATTAGGATAAAATTTTTACTCAACTCATTTCCAGAACTAGTTATAACAATTCTATTCTCAAGTTTGAAAAGAAACTTAGAGTAGGAGAAATAGAACAAGCAGCCGAAAAAAAGGGTTCTATCACCTAATCCGTACCCCCGGGCTCGGGGAAGGGTACTCCTTTACAAGACTGATGTGGTTATGTGCCGCCACACGGGGTCATAATATTAGGACTTCTTGTGTAGAACGGGCGACCTCTCTTCCTTTCCCTCTCCCGAGAGAAAATCCCTGGATGGGTCTGGTCACGTGGCACCCAGATTCTGGGTGCTAACAAATAAAAATATGGGCGAGAGGGGTGCTTAAGATGGATTTTTGTTCTTATTTCGCCTAGAACAGAGCGAAAAATACTCCATTTTTGTTCAAACAAACGTTTATGTTTGTTTATTTTATTTGTTAGCACCCAGAATTTGGGTGCCACGTGACCAGACCCAACAAGATTCTTTCTCTCGGAATAAGAAAGAGCCTTATAACAAGGTTGTAGAACGGGGTATCCATTTAGTCATTTTCTAGAACAGGCTGTACTATATCAAAGGAAAAGAAACTTTAATTTGACAAATCTTTATAATAGGGCATCAAATTTTTGCCAAGTTACTAGGATGGGGTATCACTTTTGGTGTACGATCTTTCTAAAGTAGGGTCAGACTTTGAAAGTCTAGTCGGCACGTACCCAGCCAAAACCTAGGCGAGCACCGTTCGTACCTTTCTAGTCTGAAACCGACCTTAGTTCCCAATAGCCATGGAATTTACAGAAAAAAAAGCATTCCTTTTGCTATGTCGCCTAACGTCAATCTTGGGCAAGGCGTGTTCCAAATATACAGAATTTTGCCGCCACGTTTTTAAATAAGTTACTTTCCCC
Organism: Parazoanthus atlanticus; assembly: GCA_025448195.2. Taxonomy (NCBI): domain Eukaryota; kingdom Metazoa; phylum Cnidaria; class Anthozoa; order Zoantharia; family Parazoanthidae; genus Parazoanthus; species Parazoanthus atlanticus. The sequence goes on from JAOEHT020126069.1 coordinate 6,906, forward strand.
AGGCTTCTACGAACGGTAGAAACGAGTTAAACGAATGGCTATATTAGCACATCTCGACCCCAGAGCTCTTCTCTTCTGCGCATGTCCGACTTTCTGGGTCGTTTTGAAACCCGCTGACGCGGTGAAACGTAGGCTCTGGGGTCGAGAATGCTATATTAGGTACTTTCACAATCATATGCAAAACAAGGTTAGGGTTTCAGTTGGCGAGTCCAAACGACAACACGACAGATTGGGTGAAGAAGGTAAAGAGATCCATAAGTTCTGAAAGCCGATAAATGACAAAACTTCAAAAATGTCAAAGAATATCGTAAACAGGGGTCGTTGGCCACCAGCAAAACCCTTATTTTGTTCTGCGCATGACTGTGAAAGTGGCGTATTGTTTGCTATTGCTGCTTAAAATGAGCTCACCAAATTGTCTCTTGCCAAACAGGGATAATAATCTGCTTAGAGAGGAATAATTTTTTGGTTGATGAAGCGATGATCTGGACAAGTCTAAAAAGTAGTTTTTAATTTAGCTGCATTAAAGTACTTTATTCGGATATGAACAACTTCATTTCTGTGTGTCGTAGCCTAAGACAAAGTCCTGTAAAACTCGAAGTTCTCAGCTTTGCCGTAATACAGATGAACATAAATTATTTTCTAAAACACACGTTCATACGGCTATAAAACAGGCACAGATTCTACTCCAAAACGCTCTTGTTTTTTTTTATAAAGCATCCAATTTTTATGCTTTGGAGATTGCGCTGTAAGGCCGGTGTTTTGTGAGTCTTACGAATCCGCGAGCCAAATTCCAAAGTTTCTATCAATATTCAATGGGGTGATTCATAAAAAAAACATTTATTGGACATTACAAACTTTAAGTACATGAACAGAACGCTAACCCTAAATCCAAATCGAAACCTAGCCCCAACCCCGATGAGCCAGTAAGTCATGTTGTAAATTGTGGGCCCAACACTTAACACTAAAACTAACTCTAAAGCCCTAAACCTAACTCCAACCTTAATCCTAACCCTAACCTTAACCCTAATTTGTTCTTTTCATCGACTCTCATTTGACTCATAAAGCAACGAACCCCTTGTGCTGTAAGATGGGTAGCGTTTTGTTTTCTTAATTCTATAACTGGTATCTATAGTTTAAATAACGATAACATCGAAATACATGATTTCTTGAAAACATAAACTGGGATTCATGATCGTCCGAGACGAACATTATCATGTGAGGACGAGCAAAACAAATTGAGAACTCGTCCTGTTGACGGGTGACATCTTGGAATAAGTACTGCATCATTATCAACAGGATTTTTGTTCTTTGAAGCTTTTGCTTGATCAAAACAACATCAAGGCGTTCACATTCGCCAATTCCCAACGTGAGAAGCCTCGTGTATCATTTGGCAGCCATGTTGGATTATGTAGATTGGAAAGTTTGACCGGGCAAGTTAAATTTCATAAGGGCAAGTATAGAAAGAGTGCTGACAAGTATGTCAAACAGCGAATATGGATCTCTGCATAAATAACCGATTTTTTTATTACTTTTGGTGACAAGTATTGGGGGAAACGTGGATGCAATGGCTTAAGTGGTGCTAGAATTGCCCGAGCACGTCTGTCGCTACGGGAGAGCCAAGCGGGTTCTTGCCTTTGTGCCCCCAATACCACAAAACAGTACAAAAAATACTGGCTTCTGATTGGTTGCTTGGCTGCGAATTTTTCCTTAATACCGTGCAAAGCACACGCGCAATTAAAACCTAAATTGGTACTGTCGTTCCGGGTGTGGAAGTTTTTTGAAAGTCTTCGGTAACGTTCGGAAGTCTTCGAAAAATGTTTGGAAAATTATCGGAACTTCATTGGAAGTCTTCAGAAAATCTTCCGAGCTCGTCGGCGAAATTGTATCGTAACGGCACTGATATAAATACACAGCTCTCAACCAACAGAAATCCAGCAATTTTTTCGTGTATATTATTACACTGTATATTCATGGTTCCTACAGTGTTTTTTTTCGAAGAAACTTTGGTGCTTTCTGTTAGTCATTTCTGGGTCTTTTTAAAAGTTTCACAAAAAAAATTTCTGTTTATTTTTTTCAGCTAGAAGTTCAGACTGCATGTTCAAGGAAAACTTACATCTAGACGTTATTCTTCGTCGAATTTTATTACATTTCCTGCAAGTTTTTATTTATACATGCCGCCGAAGCAGAGCCACCACCCAACCGCTTTCGTATAATCTCCTTCCCTTCAATATTTACTGGTTGGCGCACTATGGAAACGTCGGTTAATCGACAAAAAAGTAAGTCAAAGAAACAGCTCCTAACAGAAGTGGGGTGGGATAAAAGGATTGCGTTCTTAAAATAATTCTCCACAAAACCCAAATTCTCGTCCCGAAATTTAGCACTAGGAACAACTATATTCGGTGTTGGTCGTTATCTTAAGAACACGTGTGCGAAAAAGACAACACACCTTCAACAAGAACGTCTGCTGCACTGTATTACAACTATCTGACAAAACATAATTCGAAAGCAAACTGTATTGCAATGACCGGCTCCAAAGCCATACTTTTTATGAGCCAAACTAACTAAACTGATTTAATTTGGCTCCGAAAGTTCGACGTTTGAAACAATTTCGACCGACTGAATTATAATCTGGGATTCTTCAATTTTTATGAGTTGAACTAATGCATAAAAAAGTTTAATCAATAAGATTTTTTCACCAGTTTTGTTATTTATTGCGTACTGCCGGCCGAGTTAAGTTCGCCATTTGACCTTGCCATTTAGTTCGGCTCGTGAAAAATACGGCGTTTGAGCCGCGCCTAACTTTCAACAACAACAAATAACACCCGACAGGCAAAATTATAATTAATTGCAATTAGATTCTTCCCTCCTATATCCACAACGAAAGAACATCATATTAAAACAATGAATCTTGTTTATTCAAAAGCGTTACATAGTTTAGAGGATGCAAGTACAATAGCCTTGTCCAGTAACTGTAGAACTGGGGAATGGCAACGATGGAACATTATATAAAGTCGACGAGTATTAGAATGGTGAGAGTGAACCACTGGAAAAGATGTTTGAAAACTAAAAAGAAACTCCTATTGACATGGTCACGCTACACGCATGGGTGTAATGTGACACGAATTTTTCAATAAAAACAGAAATCTTTGAAGAGTATCGCAACAGAAATTTGAATCTTTTACCTCGTGTTTGGTTACATACAGGATGTGCCTGCGCGTCAGGTTTCCGTATTGGCAAATTAGTTCCGGCCATGAAAAATAATAAGAGGGAGAGAGCATTCTCGTACCCAGAGCCCACGCGGCCTACAGCCAAACGAAGGGCTCTGGCCGCATCGGTAACGGAAGTCAGAGATTCTCTGACATTTCGGCTCGTGTAATTCTGAAATTTTGTGCATTATTCTTCATCATACACCACAGATCTGACACAGATCGTTTAAATCTTTTCGAATTTTCCACGGATTGGCAGCATTCGTTCTCACTGCGGCGAAATTTGTAGTTTTAGTCTCGACCAAAAGTCAGAGAATCCCTGACTTTCGTTACCGATGCGGTCATAACCCTTCGTTTGGCTGTAGGCCGCGTGGGCTCTGGGTATGAGAATGCGGAAGAGAGTGGAAGTGGCGAACAATCCGTTAATATTTTGGACAATCGACCCTATCTCAGTTGTTGTTAAGTAATTAATGCAAGGTTAATATTATTCTTCCTTTTGTTTGTAATATTCTACAGAATTTTCCATTTCAATTTGAAGAAATCCCTCAAACGTTACAAGCCTGTGCACATTATGACTGTCACTATCGAGTTTCGTCCCAGTACGAATGACTCACTTTATACTACTCACAAAAAATGATATAGCTAAGTGGGAGCGAATCTCCCAACAAAACATCGGCCGATCAAGAGTTTGAGTCATTGGCTAGTGCGACTAGCGTACCAGAACGAGCTCGTTATCTCATTTATTTGCCACTGGTAAAGTTATAGTTAGATTTCATTCCCAAACATACAGTTTGGTATGGAACAGTTACCGAATGAGAATTTGAGATATGTATCACGATTGTCTTAGAGTGGAGCAGCCGCATTTTGAAGTCCCACGAAAATAAAAACACTCTACTTTCACTGCTTGAATCCACAGCTGAAAGCCTCCGCAACATCTACAATAGTTTAAAGTGATAAAACGTGCTTTGTTTCATTTCCGCATCCAGAGGCAGCCGTCAGTGTCGAAATTCATATTACTACAAATTTTTTCTCACCTTTTTGGTTTTGTTTTGTTAACATGTCTGGCAAGCTGAAGTTGTTTTTTGGATAAAAAAAGATCTTTTTCGATCCTTACATGTAGCTCCAGACAGCCCAGCTGCAAAAAAGTTACCCAAACGATCAAAACTGCATACTGAGAAATTGTCCATAACGAAAACAAACTTCAAGGAGTCTGTTCAGCAGTCAATTTCAGTCTTGTTCTGCTCAAGAGTCTGGCCATTCGTTTTCGAAACATCACAACAGTTATGCGCGACATCTGGAGGCGTGAGAGGAATGAGTTCCTAGGAATGCATCTAAGGCTTCCATAATCTCAACTGTCCGTCCTCGCTGTGTGTGGCAATCAAGTTGTTGTGCGGATGATGCACCATTCCAATGACATCTTTTTCGTGCACCTGGAACAAAAAATTTTAAACATCGCTAAGAAAACACATTCTTGCATTGTAATGATGTTGCACTTTTCAAAAGTTTCCAGTTGTCAGGGGAGATTCAGAATTTCAGAGAGGGGTGAAGGGGGCTGACGAAATGGGGCCCATGATCATTGATCTCTCCCCTAAATGCACCCTTTATAGCATACCAAAAATGTCTGGTGTTAAGACTTGAGTATGCTGTTACTCGGCATGTGATTTTCTGAACTTGTACAAAACCAACTAACATTTAAAAACACAAACATTTGAAGACCTACAGAAAGCCAATTTCAAAGACAATGAATAAGTATTTATGGGTTCAGAAGAGTCCTTAGTGCGATCAAACTAATGGGCTAGAAACAGAAAAACGTACCTGGGGGCTCATAAACTGGATGCTTCAAAACGGTTGGATTCCTAACCTCTTATTCAAGGGTAAGGGCTTATTACTCGAAGGACTTATAATCTTGAAATGATTGCAAAACATTCTGACACGTGTTTTATAAGAGTCGTCTTAAGTGACAAGTCCCCTTTATAAATCATGTTCCTGTATCTTACATGCCGACTCATATATTTGATATCTCGCATCCCAGGCCTCGCTTATCAAGCACCCCAAATCTCACTTCCTACATATTAAGCATATCATAATCCCCTTATCTCACACCTATAGGAAGTACACCCTACATCTAATACCTCGTACCTCAAACATGGCATACATGATCACACATCCCATATGTATCTTTTATCTCAACCCTCACATATCATACATCCCACATACTGTAGATGTGTATAATTTATCATTACTACACATCGTATATCACACATTCCATATTTCCGTAAAGTAAAACTGGTTCCAAGGGCCTTTTTGT